>JAQPZY010000424.1:0-162856 GCA_029931535.1 Margaritifera margaritifera | reverse complement strand
AAGCAAGCTTTTATATCCTAAGATCACAATTTTATCAAGAAAAACTATGATCAACTTTACAATGGGTTACAATATTTTCCTGTTGTTGCAAACTTTAAATAAGTGGGAATTCTTGTATATAATCATGGATTTATTGTCTTGCATCATGAAAGCAAGCAGATTTTATTGTGATTGCCTTAAGTTTACATACAAAAAACAAATTTAAATTTACTACACAATCCTCAAAATCCAAGTGTGCTCCTCTTTAAAATCTATTGTTAGTTCTTAAAAAATGATGACATGATGTATATCAAGACATCACCTCTACAAAAGAAATGTGAAATCCTGTCATCAATACTAGTGACTGACCGAGCCTATAAGTGTATAAATTAGCAAATTTACAGTAATGTGAAGTAAGAGCTCAAAATAAAACAATATGTTTTGGTCCAAACTAACTTGGTAAAAAGTACAGTACTTTTTGGCAATGAGACTGAAGTGTAAATTATTAATAATATTCTAGCAGGTGCAAAGAATATCACAGGAAATCCGTTTGTGTAGTTTATTAGGAACCACATGATCTTAATATTCGTGTGTCAGAGAACATAATCAGAAAGTAATTAATCATCTGCTCTTTTGACATTGGGATTTTTATTTTTTAAAAACGTTTTCAAAAGAAAGAAAGAACTTGACTTACATCAGTTGCTGAAATTAATATTTTGCATTTCAAGATTTGACAGTAGTTTCAATATGTATATACAATCGTTTCAATATGTATAAATAATAGTTTCAATATGTATAAATAATAGTTTCAATATGTATAAATAATAGTTTCAATATGTATAAATAATAGTTTCAATATGTATAAATAATAGTTTCAATATGTATATATAATGACATGGCAATGGAAAGAATCTCCTTAAAGCTTTAAAAGCTGAACACTCAAGTCATATAAAAATAAAATTATCTGAAAATCAGATTTCGGAGGGGTATGCTAGAGGGCAACTTTGACAAAAGTGGCACATTTTTGGCAAATGGGGCAATTTTCGAACGTAACAAAAAAGGGCATACTGGTATAAGTATTTTTCAATCAAAGAGCATGCTTTTGGTCACAATAAAATTACATGATAAAGTATAAATAGGATACCCACCACTATCAAAAGTTTTTTTAATTTATATACTGGATAGCTGTTCATTGTAAAACATGATATTTTTAGTACTGGTAATAATTTTGATGGATACGTTTATCGTGCGTTATGCAACAAGCGAGGAGGCACTGCCTAGTTCGTGGAGGGACTCTCCCTTGCCAACATCGTCTCCAAAGAGGCCAGTAGGCCATCCACAGAAGCGACCTCGAAGTAATGACTATGAGGATACATCACAAAAAGAACCGGCCACGAAGAAAGCTGCTATAGATGACGAGTCTGATTATCTTGAACCCGAGAGTGCTCCACCCGGTTCTGTGCATCGTCACTATAAACCGTTACACATTAAAGCAAAAGCTGGATATCGTTAACCATGCCAACTTCTGGGAATGAGACCTACAGCGGAAAAATTCAAGATTCTGAAATCTACTATGAATACGTGGATGAAAATTGACTTTTCTGCAGATCGTGACTTGAATGGACATTTGCCTAAGAGTGGACGATCCATTTCATATGGACGAGATATAGATGATAAGACAGCTCAATGGGTGTTCACTCAGCATGACATACAAATTCCAGTCAGTGTTGAGGGAATATGTATATGCCAAGGAGCTTGTCTCAAAAGAATTTCAGGAGAGCAAATTGAGTGCCTGCCGTTCTTGGGGAGAGGGTTTCATGAAAAGACATGGGTTTGTGCTCAGAAGCAGGACCTCTCTTGCCCAATGTTTACCCAAGGATATGGAAGAAAAGATTGCTTCATTCCACAAGTTTGTTATGGATAGACATGAGGATGACGGGTTTGACGATAACTTTATTAACAAGGACGGGACACCAATGTACTTTGATCTTGTGCCAGGGAAAACGGTGGACAAAGGAGGGACGAAAATCGTTCTGATTCGTACAACTGGCTCGGAGAAGATACACATTACTGTCGTTTTAGCCGTTGCAAGTTGCAAGTTATGGCGACGTATTACCCCCAATGATCAATTTCAAGGGAAAGAGAAATCTATATCTGAAGGCACCAAAAGGATGGATTATCGCAGTTCTAGAGAAAGCGTGGATTGACGAAATGCTAATATTGCGATGGATTAAAGAAATGTATTTGCCATTCACCAGGAGAGAGCGATCACGATTAGTTATGGACTCGTTCTGGGCTCACATCACTGATGACGTGAAGAAACAGTTGCGGCACGGAAATGTTGTGCCAGCAATAATACCTGGAGGCTGCACATCCAAGTTGCAATCTCTTGATGTGAGCATCAATAAACCTGTCAAGAGTTACCTCCGCCGCAGCTGGACGTAATACATCAGAGATGCTACGAATGCGTTAAAATCATCTGATGAAAGCGGAAATGGACGGATCAAGACAGCTAGCAAACAGACTGTATTGGACAGTGGGTTGTAAATTGCATGGACACATTCAAGGAAAGGCGCACAATGATATTGAAGATCTTTTTAAGGTGTGCGGCATCATGTGTTCAATCTTGAGCGAATGTGAAAAATGCACTGATCAGAAACGCCAAACAATGAAACGATACGGATGATGACATTGAATACAGAATTTGAGGGCTTTTCACCCGAAGATCTAGGAGAGGCTATAGGACAAGCTACTTGAAATTGAATAATATATTATAATATAATTTTACAGCAATAAATTATATTTTCGTTTTCATTCTTTGATATGTGTCATTTATTGTGTAATGGCTTTAATATAAAAATGTTTATCTATCTATCTATCAATCTGTCTGTCTCATCATATCTGAATACATACAGACGCGATTAAGAATTTTAAATTATTTTATAGATCATGGAAGTTCATGATCACATTAAATTATTGACGACCATGTGAAACGAAACTTTGCATCGGTTAAATTACTGGCAAACACACAGACTTTCACTTGATAAACGACGCAGCAGAATCTTCGTTAGATTGTGTCTCCGAAAACGAAAGTTTGTAGAAAAAATTCTTGCTCGTTAAGTATCAACGTCCGACAAAATTACATAAGCAATTTAAAATATTATTTTTTGCCCACAAAATTTCGGTGCCGCGAAAACAAACCGTAAATACGGTAGTTATGATGTCCCGTTTTATAAAATAAAGAACAATAGATGCTTCCACACCCCCCCCCCCCCCCTCACAGAAGCATTCCTATATTAAATAAAACATAATAATAAAGGAAATTAAAAGAACATACCTACCGTTTTAAGTAGGGTTTTTTCAGTCGATCATGGACAATCGGGGAGGGATGGTAAAAAGGGCAGAGGGGAGGGCCATTAGAGGCAAATGTGGTAGTCAGCATCCCTTTATTTTATATCTTGTTTGAACGCTTACGAGTGCCAAAGATGACAAATCTTGAAAGCATTATTTAAAAATTAATGAACTGCAGTATACAAATTTAATTTAAGAAAATGTCTTCATATAATGCCATGAAAATATCCCGAAGATCAATATCTGAAATCACACTACTCAGAAGTAATGAAAGGAACATGACATGAAGTTATCATAATGGATTAATCTGGCATATTTAGATGTTTTTGCTTTATAAGGGAATCAATTCAACATTTTATTATGAGAAAATAATACATGAGCTGAATATCGTCATTACTCGACACATGAAATACACATCATTAAATAATTTTCAATCAAAATGAACCATTAATAACAAGAATAATTTTAACTGGAGACTAAGTTTAATGATAGATAGGGACTGTGTATGGTCTTATGAAATCCATGACGGCCTACAAATATGTGGAATAATGCATGTAATCTGACTAATAAAACAGCCATATGAAATGCAATTAGATTTGTAATTGTAATCAACATTTTTTGTTAACTTTATAACATCATTATAAAAGAATGACAAAAAAACACACAATTGGAATGTCTTTAAACACCAGTATTAAATTAAATCTAAAATATTGTACACAATTTTTTATTTCACAGTCTAGACAGGTTTGCATAGGTAAAAAATTTTTTTAATATTGGAAATTTCCCTGTAAAAGTAAAGCTTTGAATAAATAGGACACTAAGTAATGACACATGAATCATTAAAAATAAATACACCAACTTTATAAAAAAATGGAAGTTCAAATAATGAGGTGTGATTAAATTATTTTATTTGCCTCAAACTTATTTACAACCTAGTTAGTATGTACACTTATAGCATCTGTGACAGATAGAAAATTGTTTTTCTTCTTGCAATTTTTTCACCTTTCACAAAACTGTAGATTTACTGAACCAAAATTATGTTATGTCTGCTGCCAAATGATATCCCTTGATATGCACAAATAAGTTCTGTTTTCTACCTTTTTTCAATTCTCAAGCTTTCCTAATTTGGATTCTGTTTAAAATTACTTGTATTATATTTTGTAATTATATAAAATTTTATTATATTGTAAAAGTACTGGTATTCTGTAAATTTAAAACCAGCACACATTTTCTGGTTAAGCAAAATCATGAAACTGAACGTTAAATGACAAAAAGTTGTCGCGTATATACCTTCACCATACTCGTTACATCCATGTACTAAGATTATTATTGTTTGTTAAGTTATTCATAGACAATATGAATAGGGAATTAATTTATCTCTTCTATGTGTCACTTATTAAATGAAATAGAATATGAATGGTTTAAGCTTAATTTTATCCTTCATGTGAAATTTTCTATGCCCAAAAAATGTTGATGAATTTTTTCAAATCATAAAACCCCAACATCCCTACCACCCTCTCATTGTCAATGCAGGAAGCAACTTAAAATGGGGTATTCATTGGGAACCAGTAATTAAATTATTGCTATCAATTTACAAAACCAAAAAGGTCTCTATCAGATCTTTGGAAAAAACCGTTGTGTGGAGGTGTGGGGTGGGTGGTGCAATGAAGCATAAAAATCAGTATTGATATGTAAATATTTCTGTACCGGTATATTTAAGTGATTTTTAATGGTTTTCAAAATGTAAAAGGTGCTTGATTTCACTCATTGATGGACTCGCTATCTTCGTGCAATCAACATTTCAATGTGATCAAGTCCAAACAAATTATGAACTCTATAATGATTTAAAAATTAGATGTGACATTAAATAAGGATATGAAAGTATTGAAACCCGTTTCTCTAAAGTGGGCAAATCCTACATATTTACTTGCAATAGAACATGGCACTATCAATTGATGGAGATGAGTAAGAATTTGCCAGTAGTCCATGTGACTAAGTTTTTTTCCATGTTTCTAAAAATAATCTTTATCACAAACCAAAGAAAAAACTGTACCTGCACATTTAAATTACAGTTCCCTTTAATTTTAATAACTTTAATAAACTTATAAATTTTCACTTGTTACATCCAATATGGAGAATAAATAGGCTAATTAACCACACCCACCCACCCTGTTAAGCCTATTCGCATTACCAATAGCCCTTAAGAAGTGAACACATACCAGTAACTTTTGTTTAGTGTATAGCCTTGTTCCAAAGTTTGCTCTAATATTCCTTTTTTATGGTGAAATATTGATAACTATTAACTGGACTGGTTCAAAGAATGGCATATTCCCGTGTATATTATCAAAAATCTTTCAATTGTACTATTCAAAATTTCAAATGATGCCGAGCAGATGTTTATGAATGGCGCATACACTGTTACATACAACGGAGGATGAGTGTAGCTTGAATTGCACTTTTGCTTTAATCCTGTGATTAAGCTAAATGATTTCCTTTATATTTATTTTCTAGATTCATGCTCTCAGTCGTATAAGTGATAGCTATGGGTACAAAGACATAATTTTGGTAGTACTGAATATCTTGATCAGATTTGCCATGAAAGTCGCCCTTATGAATTAAAGGGGGTTGGTGTCAAAAGGCATTATTATGCAGTAAAGGGATATAAGTCATTGGTAAGTGCCTTTATTTCAATGTGATTAAATTGTTTGATTATGCATGTTCATTATGGTATCCGTATAGATTGCAATCCACTCTGGGATGATTCCAACAATAAAAGTTTTCAGGCCAGCATTCCTAACATTGGGAATTTTTAATTGTACAGCGGGTATCTTTGGGAATTTTTAACACACCCAAGCTTATAGTTTCTAATCACTTAGACCTCGTCACTCATAATTTTTGTTGCAATTTATTTTCTGATGTTCCTTTATAGCAGATTAAAAAAATAATATTATAAACCAAATTAGTTATATAATTTTGTTCACGTTTTGTAGAGAAGTTGCCTTTTTAAATAGTAGAAATATAATAAGTTGCTGTTGTTGTCGGGTTCTTAGTATAAAAAAAACTTCGTTTTTAAAATAAAAAGTTTGAAACAATTTTATGTTTATTTATCTAACATAATATACATTTAGGCTGTATTATAATATTTCTGTTTGATACATACAGATATTATTGGAATAAAGGTGAACTATGATCATATGGCACCATTAGTTTCACATCATATTAAAATTCTGTTTTAAAGGATAGGAATCTGTACAGCATATGAAACCAAGCAGACACAAGTCAACAAACTATAATACTAAACATTAAAAAAGCATGAAATAGAATGTGATAAGAAAATGTGTTTATTGACCATTATCAATGTTAACTATCCAAAAAGCTAGTCAATTTTTTTTTTTAATTATGGAAAGAATACTTGCAGTGAGCCGTCTGCTCTCAGTCAGCTTTTTGACAATGCACATATATTGGAGAATCCGAATACTTACAGGATCCACGCTAGTGGGGTGATTTGAGTGAAACAGTCACATTAGAGTCTGTCATTTCACCTAAAACAGGCCCCAAAAGTTCTAACTCTCCATTGATCTCACAACATTGCCAAATTTTCGGATAATCCCCACCCCATTTTATTTCAATATAATGCATTAATAACCAAAGTAAAACGTCGACTTTCGTATCAATTTTTTCTTAAAAAAGGAAGGTGGAAAGACAGAAAAAGAAGTCTTATGTTCTATTAGTCAGTTTTGGTGCTAATTGGATGATCATAAATACCAGAAATTACATTGCAATCGATGGAATTCTCTCCGAAAATTCACACATGATTCTTTGAAAAACAAATGAAAAATTGAATTTTTTGTAGCCCAGTCTGAATCATTTTATCCAATATTTCATCATGTTGCCATATGAAATGTAGACTTTGCGCAAATATTGGAAGCTGGTTCCAATTTTTGACTGTAACCTATTTTCGGGGTTGCCGTTTTAAGTCATATAACAACTGTGGTGAGGCAAAATAAGAACCGTTTTAATATTTATAAAAATAAACTTTTAACAATAATGTATCTGTAATTTTAATAATCGGACATGAACATATGCCAACAAAATTAGTTTCTAGTGACTGTTTTCAACTTGCCATAACCTATTTATACACATTTTCATGATCTATATCCTAACAAAATGTTAAGCAATCCAATGAAAAAAAAGTATAACTGTAAATAACAATTAGCCTTGAACTCAAATACCTATGTAAACATTTCTGTTTACTAGCGACCAGCTAGTCTAAAGTACAACTTACCTTCATGAAAGAGATTTAAAACAAATATAATAGATTAAATATACATAACAGTATTCCTATTTTTAATGCCTGATGGGTGTCATGTGATCAGTAATTAAAACCAACCAATGCGCAAATAAGTGAATATTTATTCATTTACAATCTGTGTTTATACCCTTAGTATATTTAGTCTACCATGGTGGATAGACCAGAAGAATTTATGCGGATGGTCTGTTGTCCGTCCTTCGTCCATCTGTTAGCACAAGATTGTTATGGTACTCCTATTAAAGTCTTGGAGGATTGCCTTGAAAACTTCTACACACACATACTCCCACGGTCTAATTGGTTCTGTATGAAAATGGTGCTTCTTGGACTTCAATATGGTCACCACAGTGGCCATCTTGAAAATCCTTGCTATGTATCACTACTACTCCACCTGATGGATGGTTCATTTCAACATGGGGTTTTTAATAAAAGACTTCTTTATTATGTATAGTTGGTGCTAAATAAAATTGGTGCCCAATCTGACATCCAATATGGCCACCATGGCATATTATCTGGAAAATCTTGATTATCGTTACTCATACTAAATGGACTGTTCGTATCAACATGGGTTATTCACTGAAAGATTTCTTATGATGCCTGGCTGGTCCTAAATGGTGCTCCTTGGACTTCCAATATGGTCACCACAGGCAGCCCATCTTGAAAATCTTGTTATTGCCGCTCCTCGAAAACTGGATAGTCACATTTTGAAAATATTATCTCTTACTTCTCTCCCAGTGGATGGCTATATCAACATTGGGTTTTCACTAACAGACTTCTTATGGTCCTAACTAAAAACTGGTGCCAGTCATACATCAATATGACTACCATGACATCCAATATGAGTACCACAGCAGCGAATTTGAAAACTTGTTATTTCTGAAGAATATCAGAGATGGTTTCTACACTCGATGGTTTAAAAGGAAGAAATGCTCTTATCTTGAATTTCTGGAAATTCTTTTCACATCATTAGAGCATCAGTCCCTTCGATGGGACTCTTGATTAAATGACGAATTGCAAGTCTAATTTATACTGTTAATTTATAAAATATAGCGAATAAATCTTATCTTAACCAAGTATACAAGTACCTTAAATAAATAAACAACATCCTTGCAAAACATATGTATAGGCTATTTGATTTCCTTTTACTTTAAAAATGACATAATGAAAAAAGACTACTAAAACATCACAATGCGTTAGTCATGGTTTCATCTATACCCTTCCCCACCCATTTTAGGTATTTTTACATTTACGTTGGGGTGTCAAAATATCTAAAATGGTGTTGTAGGGAAGGGTCAGAGGAAACTCAGACTATGTTCGTATGTAAAAGAGTATTCGGTTCTCTGGACACGTACCTGTGTGTGCATATGAAACTGACAACTTTCCATATGCTAACCCTGGGACAATACTGAAGACACGAATTTCCCCGAAAGACAAGGGTATTATCATGGTTAGATAGTATCTTCTCGGGATATTTCTCCTCTTGGGAACCCTAGGAATCTTGAGTATTGGTCAAAGGTAATACAAGCTGAAGTCAATTGCACCATAGTTAATGTCATTGGGTATGGAAATTCATTCAAAATCATTTTGCCAATCACTTTCCACTCGCACCGCTAAAATACCATAATAAACAGACTAAAAAATAGTTTGACTGCATCTAGGAGAGCACTGTCCTTCATTTGCAACCGGTAATTACTTCACTCATGAACTAGAAAAACATTAAAATGTGTCTGACAGATGGTAAGAATGAATGACAGGAAGAAGTGTTACACGTTTCCACATACGTCGAGGACTGAGATAGACAGGAAATGTGATTGGTTAATTTGTTATACGCACAAGTTCGGGCACACGTCTTTAAACAAATTGGATAATTCTTCATATTTACATTATTGAGTAGGAGATATTATTCCATTTATTTTATATAATATTTCATTCAAATTCGACACTAATCCACTGGCTGAATAAAACGTTGTGTATATACAGATTTTGCGGGAAACACTAATCTGGTTGCCTGCTTTGTATGCTGCTGCATTCGCATTCTACTAAATCATCTCAGGTGAACCGTATAATCATGTGATCAAAACAAAATGGGCAAATATGGAGAAAGGTCAGGTAATCAAAAACCGTGGCACATTTATTCATTTAATTATCTCTTCGCGTACTGACACAAACGTGCGCTTTACTAATTACTGTCGGTCTTGCTCTATATTAGTCGTTATCTTGTATTAAAGCTGAACCAGCAATTTGGTCTATAATTGTTTTTAAAAATATGCTCACTTGTCGGCGAACATATAAAGAAACAATTGTATCAGATACAGAACATTTTTTTGGTTCAAATTTGCACATTTCCGACTGCGTCATCTCATAAACTCCTTCCCCAATAGATTCCTTGATAAATTTTAGGTCGAGTGTTGATAAAAGGTGCTAGATGACAAACTTAAATTTGCCAAAGATTAAGGCCAAGATGCGGGTGCGTAGAAACACCATTAAACATTGGAAAACACCGAATCGCAACTAAATTATAGACCTACGGGACAACTCGGCCCATAGCAGAGTCGGCCCACTAAACGTTCTCGGCCCACAACGACCTCGGCCTACCCAAATCGACCCATAACGTACTCGGCCCATTTACGTTCTCGGCCCCATTACGACACTCAGCTCCATTACGTACTCGGTCCACGATTTATATAACAGTAATGTTGATGTCATGTTTTTTTTTTCAAACAGTCATTTCATTTGTCTTTTAATCTTTGTACGTTTCTTTATGTAAGTGCATCTGTGTATGAATTTTTACACTTTAAATTAACTTCACGAAAAAACAGTTGTCAAAAAAATTAAAAACATGTGATATTGTTACTTTTTATTTCAGTTAAAAAAAATACTTTTGTCTACATTTTCAGTTCCGAAAAATAACCATCATTGAGCAAACGATATTGTAACTGTCATTGTAAACGAAATTTGGCTACCAAAAAATGATTGTAAACATACCTGTATTACAAACTCTATGTTGCCATGAGTTACAGTAATCGCAAGCAAGCGCATGCTGCTTTGCAGTTACTACTCTTGAACACTCCACACAGTGGTCAGTACCCATGGGTGCGTTTATATGATCATTTTATTTTTGGGAGGCAGTTTTTTCGTTTTTGTTTTTTTAACTAAAGACGCCCTTTTACAAAAGCAGGTGACTGTTAATAAAACCCGCAACGTTTGCAGAAGCAATTAATGAAGAACTAAATAGTCGCTAAATAACATGTTTCGGGTAAATATTTCTTGTTCAATAACAGCAGTTGTTCCGAACCCATACAAGATCAAGGGCAAGGATAAAAAACAAAAAAATCAATTTGGTCCGAACCGGACATTGTTTGCTATTTCTTGTACAATAACAAATGGTGGTACGAAGTCATACAAGATCAAAGGTTGAGATCACCAATAAGAACAAGTGTTTCGAAGTCATACAAGATCAAAGGTAAACCCGACAAACAGTTGAAGGCAGCACGTGTCTACTCTACTACTTGTGATTGTAAACATGTGTAGACACATGTGAATCTGATTACGGTCGCACGTCCCATCTGTATACCATACATTTTTTATCAACACTTAAATAGATATTATTTAAATAAAAAAAATAAGCGCAGACAAAGCAAATATATCTAATTCTTGTGTGTCTATTTTTTTTAGTGTAACATTTTTTATCTTTGCCTTGTCTTATTCCTTCTCTCAATACTAACCGTAATTAAATATTTTATTTATATACATTTTGCGCAATGAAACATTCGAATTAGAATTAAGAGAGTTTTTTTTGCAATCTTTAGTTATTATGGGCCAACTTAGTCATGCGCCGACTCCGTAATGGGCCGAGTATGTTATTGGGGTTAAATTTGTATGGAACGACTCCGTTATGGGGCCGACTTTGTTATGGGACGACTTTATGGGCCGAGTCCGTTATGGGCCGAGATATCCAGTCACCTAAATTATATTGTATCATACTGAGTAGTATATGATTGGTAGTGCATGAGTAGTATATCATTGGTAGTGTATGAGTAGTATATCATTGTTAGTTTATGAGTAACGTATACTTTCGTAAATGACGAAAAGTGATGCAATGTCAAATTTTACAGGCAAGAATTAGAGAGCAAATTAATAAGAAGCTGGAAATTATGTCACCTGAATTTTGAAATTACATTAATTATAAATATATCACATGAACAATGGATTCAACATTGAAAATTGCGTTTTTTGGCGACAGTTTTATTACTAGACTGGGAAGATACTGCAACTTTGATTTTAAGGTATTTTATTTTCATTTTATTTTTTCATTGTAGATCCATCTACTCTATTATATAACTAACATAAAATTATCAAAGTTATGAATTATTCATACACAACCAATGATACACTATGGTATATACAATATAATGTAAGTGTGTTTCATTCTTTTCAATGTTGTTTCGGTGTTTTGTGTACCGCCAAAATACCAACTGTCTTATGTGAGGGGTGAAGGTGTCAATATTTTGTCAATACTGCAAGTTTGAGACAGCATCATCTAACGTACAAGTCATACAGGTCATGTCGGTGTTCAGTACTGTCTATTTCAGTAATGAGTATCATTTTTTAGAATTTTATTACACGTATCTTTAAATGACCATTACTGGCTTTATTCCGATCCTTGTGCATCTATATTTGTTGGAAGGTCATTATACATACCCCCCGAGAAATACATATGGCAAAAACAATGTTAAAGTATGTGGAAATTTTTGATGAGGTCAGCATGAAGGTATGATCCAGAACAAACCAGATTGAATGTCATGCACTGTGATATCACAATGAAAGTGGTGCATGTTAAACAGAAATTTTTATGACCCTGTTATCTATTATTATTAGACCTGATGCCCACTTTTCTTGACCCAGTTTAGTACCTGGCCACCATTGTAAAAGCCCATATCAATAAATTATTTTCATCTGAAAGATTTTTTATGACGGTTAAAGTGCAGTGCATTGAACAGTCGGGATTGAATAGACTTTAGGTAAACTATGTTAGTATTAAATTTTAGAACAACAATTAATATTTAATTTAAGATGAAGAAATGTGCCTACATGACCATGTTGACATGCACTTTAAACAATTCCATTTGCAATCGAATCCTTGGTCAATTTTACATTGATATTGATATATCATTATTTCATGACAGCCCAGATTTTGCTAAAGATTAACCATACTTCAGTTATGAATTCCTCACAGAGGGGAATACTTTTTGTTGAAAGATGGGGCACTTTCTGGAACAAAGGGTACATTTTTTTGCAATAAAAGGATGATGCAACAGTTAAATTTTGAATTTCATCTTTTTGGAAATAGAAACAGATAAAAGCACATTGATGTATTTATCTTACATTAGATAAACATAAAAAATAAGAGGAAATCAATAGAAAACGACAAAGTTTGAAGGTGTTTTTAGAGATGTGGAGAGAGGCAGAGGGGAAGAGCTAGAAGGGCACTGAGGGTAAAGTGGATAGTGCCCGCCTATTTCTGTGTAGCATGAGCACTGATTAAAACAAACATGTCAGCTTTCTTTTATGAGGGGTGCTGGAGACGTGGATTGAGAGAGGGTGTAATGGGATGAAAAATCAGATTATGATTATTGTCCAAAATTTACCATTGGTATCATCTTTATTGAAGCTGATATTTTGTGTTCACGTGGTCATTTAAAGAAAAACAAAATTGATGTTTCAAGCATTAAATAAAAGTATATGTACATGCCAAAGTTTATAATGAAATATTTGTGGTATTAAGTTAAACATTCTTACACCTAGCATCCCAAGGGCAGGGGACACTGTGTCCCCCAACTGCCAAATTTGGGGGACACAACATTTTAAAGAGACAAAGGAAAATTATAGTACATAATGCACTATAGTTGTGATAAAAGAATGAGATAATCTTATTTGCTTTGACAGTTTTGCATGTTAACTTTCTCGTCTGCACTGTACTATCATTATCTTCCTTGGACACTTACATTATTGCAATAAACATGTTGTTGCTCCTACTCCTGCCGTCAAAGGTACAGTTGATTTTCCTCCTGCTGTTTTATTCTATTCTTCCCATTTCTTTTTCTGTCTTCCCACTTCCTTCTCCAGCACAGAGACAACCAGAATCTTTGACTATTTTAAAATGGACTATCTTTAATAGCTCTTCTGATGGGATGCAGCTCCATGTCTTCTACCTGGCTTCGGAGGTGTTGTACTCTGTATACTCTCTAAGAGCATAAAACTCCAGAATTTCAATTCATGATTCCGGAATTAGATTCCATGGTGTGTAGACAATATTGTGTGTATTTTCTTCATCAACGAAGCCTTGGATTCCCATTAGAATATTTACTGACTTGCTTTGGACATGATTTCCATAAAAAGGATGAACAATATAAATGTGGTTTTGGTGAACGTTATCGATATATCTGTTTTGTTTAACTCAGAAACGTAGTGTCAATCACTTACAAAATGACTCTGTTCTAGATTGTTGGAAAGTAAGGTCTTACTACCCAACGTTGTCAACCTTGTAAATATATTCATGTTTACCTTTTTTGGCATTTGTATTTGAGAATGAAAATATTTTGGGGATTTGTATTTGTATATTAACATAGTGTAATGAAGAGGAAGGACTGCACTAATCCTCACTCTTTATTTCTTTGTTCATGTTTCATTTAGCGGGGCTTACTGTTTTGAAAAAAAAAATCATTTTCGAAATGGGTGTTGGTTAGTTTGTGATTTTAAAAAAAATCTTGTAGATACTATTTAATTTCTCTCTCTCTCTCTCTCTCTCTCTCTCTCTCTCTCTCTCTCTCTCTCTCTCAATCTTTTATTTTCCTTTATTTCTTTCTAAGGGGTTGTTTTCTTCAAAGATGATTTCGTTCACGTCTGCCTATCAAATCTTAATGATATTTGCATTCACGTCAGCGCTATAAATCGATGCGTTCACCAGTCTTGCCTCAATTATCTCAGCAGTCTGCCACCAGCCATCAGAGAGAGAGACAGAGAGAGAGGAGAGAGAGAGAGGAGAGAGAGAGAGGAGAGAGAGAGAGAGAGAGAGAGAACGGCGATCCAAGCTGTGCATACGGGAGTTGAGGGGACACACCTATCACCACAGCAAGTCATCACCAGATACATGCTCCTCCAAAAAAGCGGACTAGGCAGGGGTTTTCAATTTGGCTCTTGAAAACCTCATTCTGATTACAGCTCTAAACAATGACAAATTTTACCTCTTTTCGACCCACCGTGTAAAATAAAGCTATAACTTCATCATGAACTTGGCGAAAAAAGTAAGATCACGAAAATATGGAAAGGTAACTCACATCCCGCATTGATATACACTTTTTGGACAGAATAAGTACACTCGGTACACTAAATTCTAACTTTGAACGAAATAGGTAAATTGCAACTATACACAATCATTACAATTAAAATATGTGGCTAATAATTGGCACATTACGAACAGTCCGTCTTAGATAACTGGGCAGAAATGTGACTAAGAGAGTATAGCTGGCATTTCAGTTAATGATTCCGGTGCCACTTGGCTTTCGTAACTTTGCCTCTAACGGACTTCAGTTAAATAGTACACTGTCCGCACATTTATTAAATAGTCATGAATGGCCGAACACGACTCAAATTAAAAATCATCATCAGTCTTGCCATCAAACCGTCAGCCGTCCAGGAGAGAACATCGGGTGATCAAAACAGCGAACCGATCTGTTCCAGATGGGAGGGGATACACAATTATAACTCAGACTCTTTCAGCCCATCGTCTAAACCAAAATACATGTATTATAATTTCATCATCAACTCGGAAAAATAAAAAATATCACTAAATTATTTGAAGTGTAACTTATGCCAATATTGAGTTATACTTTCCATACACAATGAGTACACTTTGTACACTAAATTCAAAATTTGACTGGAATAGATAAAATGCAACTAGACACAATTATTACAATCAAAATATGTGGATAACACATAATTGGCATGATAGGGAAAACCTAACTTAGATAACTGGACAGAATTTGACTAAAAGCGTATAACGCCGGAATTTTAATTCATGATTCCGGTACAGCTTGGTACTGCTGGGCATGCCTTTTCTTAACTTGGCCTCAAACGGACAATACTTAAATAGCGTGCTGTGTGCACATTTTAAATAGTCGTACATGGCTGAACAGACAAACACGACTTAAATTCAAATTACTACTACTGCAATATTGCCATTCATCATCGACTTGTCAACGAAGAAACCTGAGCCAGAGTAGTGTGATAATGTTTTTTTTAGATTTTGGTGACAGAACTGGGTTAACGCCTTCTACCCCACCCCACCCCCACCCCCCATGACTTGACCCATTTTTTACATGCGAGTGCAGCACAAGTGTATTTCCATTGGTGACCGTACGCAACAAATACGGGTCCGAGCGTGGTTTTGGTCGTGCCCGCGGTGAGCCTCTTGTTGGAAAGCTATTATCGATTGCGAGTCTGCCTGCAGCAGGAATAAGTTTGGCTACTGTTCTTGAGAACAAAGTTATCTGAGAAATCTTTGGTACTGCGTACCTTTAACTCTCAAAGAAAAATCGGAGATTTCTTGAAATAAAATCTCTAGCAGATAAACTTAGCTATCGCTGATGTGAAAATGAATCGAATTATTGTTGGTGAATTATTATGGATTCATTTTCACATCAGCAACAAGGCGGATGTGCATCACCAGCGCTGTTAAATTAAAGTATGAGTTAAGTGTATGTACGACCTAATCGGTTAGCGTGTCATGCTCTCATCGAGACATTCCAAGTTCGAATCACGCTCGCGGAAACAAATATTTTCCATTATTAACTGAGGCACACAAAACTAAAAGTTAAATCTGACGATGTACTACAGTGTCAATTACACTACCTATCAGGTATGCATAATTCTTTTAGAGGTAGTCCGGGCTGAAACAACCTCTGAGCCTTCTACAATGTTGTTTGGCACCCTAGGGGCTCATCTTTAGTTATGTAAATTCACACCACCGTAATTGACACTGGTCAGACACATCTGTTAACCATAAGAAATTAGTGTGCTACAACTTAAGACAGTAGCGTGCTTATAAATCTCAAAATTTCCTTTTTGCGTGAGAATATTATATTAAATAATCACAGTGAGTATTATATAATGTTATCGAAAACATCATCGTTTGATACGCACAGTATTGTGAAAGAATTCGCGCCCGTAGCCAATGCAGGAATTAAACTGCCTGCGCAGTGGTGTGTTTGTACAGTTACAGAAAATATTAAATTCCTGTTTAGCTTGAATGCATAATATCGGCTTGTCAATGAGGTCCCAAAAATGCTGTATGATTTTTCAAACATGGATCTGGAGCACTTTGAAAAAATAACCGTATTAGGGATCGTGTTGGAACGTGCACGGCGAAAACTTGGCGACGAATACAACAAGAAGCATGAAAAGTCATTGTATGATATTGTGCAAGGAAACTTCAAGTCGGTGATGTTAGCTGAGTCGCCGGTGCTCACCATTGATGACCTTGAAAACAGTGACACACCCAGTGAATGCAGTGAAATATTTAATGAAGACAACGGAGATGACAAAAACAGTGAAGATCTTTGCAATAAGCATCAAGAGTAAATTAATTAGAGAGATGCATTCAGCATATAATATATGGAGACACCAACGATATTTACTTGCAGGGACAAAGCATATCAGGAATGTATTCGCATTATGGATAATTGGTATGAAAGAGAATGGTGGGATTTCTGTGAAAAGCATTTCAAGTGCAAAGACACAGAAACCATGGAGTCAATATACAAGGAATGCAGGACATTTGATATTATTGGATGCCAATGTTCAAGAGGTGGCCATTTACGAGTTGGTATAATACATTTTTAGTGTGGCAAGCATGAAGTGATTTAAGCTCGGTTACAGGACACTACCCTGACTTTTGGCATTACTATCATAGGTGAAAAGTATTTTAGGGTTAATGGACATTAGATCAAATACTATCCACTGTGGTATACTCTGGTGCGTACAGTACCGTTGAAATAGTGGATATGATACATTTGAAGTTACGCACACCATGAATCGAGAACATAGATGATTACTTTTATTACAGACTAAAAGTGTTTTCATATATACATATATATATATATATATATATATATATATATATATATATATATATATATATATATATATATATATATATATATATATATATATAACAATTATGTTCCAGGGACGCAATCGATGCCATTACGAATACTGTAAATCTCACTTGCTCGTGTTATGTGTTGGCACAGGTGCTCGGCCATGCCTGCGATGCAGCATCGGAGTAAAGTCACGTAAACAGCTATGCAGACTATGAAGATCTATTAGCGAGTATTATCATGAGCAGGTACGAAGACTAACCAAGGCAAATGTTTTTGCCGTTGAGGAAAAACCAACGATATTGTTGACGCATTTGAGTATAAAGCCAATGCGTCGTTGAAAAAGACACAGACGAAAATGAAATAATATCCAGGATGGAAACGATTGCGGTTTCCGATCCTGATAAAGTAAAACTAATTTTAACTTCATTGTTTAATAAGAAGTTAGATAAAAAAATTATTATTATATGTATGCCTACTGTGAGGCAACTTGGGCAATCCGCGTGAGACCGTGGAATAAGAATGCAAAGAGGTGCAAGAAAAGATGACATACTTGCACTATTAGGACTCGCGGATGAGCCACGGCCGGTTGCAAGTCACCTTCTTTCTGTTGAGCCACATCCAGTTGCAAGGCAAACTGTCAAATCAGCTTTGACTATATGCACAAAACCGTGGAATAATAATACCAAGAGGCGCAAGAAAAGCTGATTTGTGTTATTAGGAGTTCTCCCAGAAGAACCGTATCCAACCATGAGGCAGCTTCGTGCAATGGCAGCGCAGTTGCATATCGAAATTACTTTACAGGCCAAGCGGGCTGAAATTGCATGCGTAGTCGCCAATGAACAAAACCGTCGTCGAATCGTATCCACTATTGCTGCCGAAGCTGTCACGTATGTTATCAACGAGCCCAAGTCCTCTGAGTTTAAGTTTTACAAGCGCTGTCGTGATCTTCAAGATTACCGTGCTATCATCCCAGGCGCATACAAACCAAGTAGAGACGCCGACAAGCTTTAATCTAAAATGCATCCGGGACTCATATCAACGTTGCAGCACGTGAGTGAAACGGCATTGTCGTTTGGATTGAAGGTGAACGTTGATCTCAAGAATTTATCATGCCTGGTCATTTAACCAAAGCAGGATTCGCACCATCTATAAATCTCACAGCCATGGTTTCGTGGTGCTACCCATGTGATCTTGAACCACAAAGACACTGAAATCGACAAAGGTTATGCAAAGATCATCGAGAGGTTTGAAAATTACTCCAGAGGAGGTTCAGGATGGATGCTTTCCAGATGCTTGGAAGTTCAGCTTCATATTTCCCCATACCAGCCTTTCCGCGGGTCGAGTTATATTCCAACACCAGCATATGTTCCACTGCAGACAGTAATAAATGTGAAAAACTACAACAACCGATGTTTCAAATGGGCGATCTTGTCCGCGTTACTTCCCGCGCATGACAATACAGATAAGCCTCGAAAATACAAACAGTACCTGGGCAAACTCAAGTTTGGGGACATAGAATTTACCGTACAGGTTACTGACATCAAAAAGTTTGAAGAACTCAACCCAAGTATCACCGTTAATGTGTTTGCTTGGAATAAAGGCTTTTATGCGCAACGACTATCCACCCCAGCAAACAAAGCTTTGTGCGAGCGGACGGAGGTTGGTCTGTTGTTGCTGAACAACATGGATGGTCCAGATGCGCTGCTTCATTACTTGTGGGTACAAAATCCATCCCAAATGGTTTGCCTTCACAGCAAATACCCCGGAAATAAAAATTCTGTGTCGGCGTTGTCTGTACGTGTTGTCTACGCAACAGTTGCTTGACAAACAGGACTTTTACTGTGGGGGAGTCGACGAGAAGCTGCAGTGTACGATCATGCCAGAACCCGTTAAGAACATTCTGAAATTTACAACGGAAGATGAAGGCCTACTATGTGATTTACGCGGAATTTGAATGCTTGAACGTTCCCGTGAGTTCCATAGACAAAGAATAACCCGCAGTTCAATCAAACACCACATAAGTTACGGAACAAGTCCCGTACGTGTTTTGTTACATTGTTGTTAGATACGACATAGCAACTGAGCCAAAAATATTATGCCATGGCAAGGGCATGGTTGAGGTGTTCCGTAAATCACTCTAGGTGACAGCGCGCTCAAGGTTACAGCGAAATGGATCCGACAACAGCTTTTCTCACCCGCAGACATGATTATGACTCATGATGACGTGTGAGAGTTTTTCGTGGCCACTCATTGCCAGCTCTGCGAAGGAGCTTTCTGCTCCACTTATGAAAAAGTTCGAGGTCACTGCCACTTTACTGGTACATGCAGAGGAGCTGCGCACAGTGCAAGCATTCTACATCAGCGAATTTGTTCCGGTAAAATAAGAATTCCAGTTGTCAATCATAAACTGCGTGGATATGATGCATTTGATGATGCAAGGAGTTGCCGCTGCATCAAATGCACCAATAAGCGTGATTCCAAATAAAATGGAAAAGTACATGACGTTTAGTCTAGGACAACTGCAGTTTATTGACTTGCTGCAGTTACTGAAAAACAGCCTGGACAAGCTAGTCAGCAACATTGCGGCGAATGGTAACGAACATTTTATAATTACTCACCAATACAGTGGTACCCCTGCTGAACCGGAAAAATTAAGTCTACTTACTTGCAAAGAGGTTAACCCGTACTAGTACATGAGCGACTGGGGCCAGCTTGATGATATTCAGTTGCCTCCAATTGAGGCTTTTTATTCGTTGCTGCCACGCGAAGGTATTTCCGCCAGCGACTACACTCACGTGAACGACGTCCTTTTGGTGTGTGGTTGCCAGAATCTTGGCGACTGCCACAACCTGTACCTGCGCATGGGAGTGTTGTTGCTCACAGATGTCTATAAGGTGTTCCGCAATATCGCCATGCGTGTGTACAAGCTCGATCTAGCTTATTATTTATACCGCCATGCATGTGTACAAGCTTTATCCAGCTCATTATTTCTTGTCACCAGGAATAGCCTAGGACGAACTTTTGTCAAAAACTAACACTGAGTTAGAATTACTTACCAACATTGATCAGCATCTGTTTATTGAGCGCGATATCCGCGTCGGAATTTGCATCGCAAGCCACCTATATGTCCGAGCCAAAAACCCGCTCGTGGATGGATATGACCCAAGGCTGCCAAAAAGTTTCATTATGTACCTGGATGCAAACAACTTATAATGCAGCCCATGCCTGTTGGCAGATTTCAATGGGTTGATCCCGAAAGTTATGACATTGAAAAATATATAAAATATTACAAAAAGCAGCAGTGACTATAGTTGCTTGCAGGAGGTGGATTAGAATACCTGAATAAACTTTACCGGGACCATAATGATTACCTGCTGGAACCGGAAGCGTTGTCGGTGCCACAAGTGAGGGATCATCCATGATACCGGGCATAAGTACACTGAATATACTAAGCTGGTACCAAATCTCTGCACCAAGAAAAATTATGTTCATGCGTGAAACCTGCAGTTGGACCTGCGACTGGGGATGCGGATGCTGCGTGTTCACTAGGTGTTGTTTCCACCAATCCGCCTGGATGGCCCCATACATCCACATGAACACGGATCTGAGGTCGAAGGCGAAAAATTAGTTTGAAAAGGAATTTTTCAAGCTCATGAATAATGTCGTAGTCTGCAAGACTATGGAGAAAATGCAGAAGAGAATGTGCGTTGACTTGGTCCGTGACTCGGAACAAGATAAACTTTGCAGGCTCATTGCAGACACTGCATTCGAGTTGCACAAAATATTTGACAGTCGACTTGTGGCCATCCATAGTACAAAATCTAAGCTGAAGCTGACAAAGCCAATTTACATGGGCGCGTCAGTCCTAGATATTTCCAAGCCCTTCATGTACGAGTTCTATTACAATTTGATCAAGCCGTGGTACGGTGACGGCATTAACATGCTGTACACGGATACAGATTCTTTATTAATGCACATCACCACTGATGATGTCTATGCAGATATGGATGAGGCATCATTCATAAACTAGATCGATACTAGCGAGTACCCGAGGGACCAACCACTATTCAGCAGCACAAAGAAATAAGTTGTAGGAATATTCAAAGATGAGTGCATGGGCAAGCCCATGAGGAATTCGTGGGACTGCATCCCACAATTTATTTGATAAAGACTGCAAACTAAAACATAACTAAAGCCAAAGGAGTCCCACGTGTGGTTGTGCAAAAGGATCTCCAGCGTGATATGTATGTGTAGTGTTTGCGCGACCGACGTGAATTTACACACACGGCGAATTTTATCAGGAGTAAAAAACATCACATGGGAGTATACCGTTGCACCAAGGTGAGGGTGTATACCGTTGCACCGAGGTGAGTTTGTCCCGGCTAGATATTTTCCCTGATGGAATCACCACTTACGCGTCCGGGCACGCGCAGATTCCAAAATAGATACTAGCGAGTACCCGAGGGACCAACCACTATTCAGCAGCACAAAGAAAAAGGTTGTAGGAATATTCAAAGATGAGTGCATGGGCAAGCCCATCAAGGAATTCGTGGGACTGCATCCCAAAATGTACTTGATAAAGACTGCAAACTAAAACATAACTAAAGCCAAAGGAGTCCCACGTGTGGTTGTGCAAAAGGATCTCCAGCGTGATATGTATGTGTAGTGCTTGCGCGACCGACGTGAATTTACACACACGGCGAATTTTATCAGGAGTAAAAAAACATCACATGGGTGTATACCGTTGCACCAAGGTGAGTTTGTCTCGGCTAGATACCAAACGATGGATTTTCCCTGATGTAATAACCACTTACGCGTACGGACACGCGCAGATTCCAAAATAGATCTTGGCGGCAATTATGTATCCGCGGGAATGACTTGCAATTCTTCCCGCACGAATGCTCTACTCAGTGGACGCGCCGCAGATAGTAGCCCATTGGTTGTCCCGGAATATCAATCCGGTCCGAGATCGTAAATGCATCGATTGAACAAAACTGGGTCAGTAGCACGACGTTGTCCACCTTTTAACTCCCCCGGGTCATACAGGTACCGGATTCGATTGGTTCCGGCTAAATCTAACACGGGTAGCTGTGAAACCGCTTTGTGGGTGGCGAGACAGTTTTATGCTGAATCGGGTCAACGGGTTTTAATCCAATCTTGCGTGTAACTTCTTTATTCAGCGCAACTATGACCGGGCGAAGTCGTGTTATCCACTCGCGAAATGCGGTTCATGATTCATTAAATATTCTTGCGCTTACTGGTGCCCGAATAATCGTTCTGCAAGTGTGCGGTTGAATCGTTCCACAATGGCTTGATCACGATGTAGGTCAACATGTGCACGACGAACCCGAACATGCTGCGCTGCTAACAATGTAGCAACGGATCTGCGAAATTCTTTGCCTGGATCCACCTTTAGAAACCGCGGCCATGTTAGCATCGAGCGTGCATAGATGCGTTTGAACGCGTCTGCAACACTTGTTGAATCTTTGAATGTTAACTGCTCGGATTCCTTGTACCTGCTGGCGATATCCACGATTGTTAACGCGTATTTGTATGTACACGCACGTACTCAATCATGTGGGGAGGAACAAAAGATCAGCCTAATGAACTTCGTTGGTGGTCCTCACATCAAACCATCCACGGGAAATCTTTCTTGGCGCGGGCAAATAAATCTGATACAACGCTTGTTTGCCCAGCCATGCTCGTACGACACCACGAGCAAATTTTGCCGCGCATGCTAACTTTTCAACAGCTGCTTCACCCTTCCAGTTTTCGCGGGGACTATAGTATATTACCGCCATCCAGTTTCGCATCCATGTTTGTAATATCCACGTCAGCGGGTTGACACGCACGGTCATCATTTGATGTTTTGTACGCGTGATCATTGTCGGTAACATGCGGCATCGACACGGTTGACAGGTTCATCTCCGGGCTTCGGTCGGTTATCATCCATCGTAGATCCAACCGTGTTCCAGGCCCGCAGTAATTGTATATGGGCCTCAGAGGGAGGGAAGTATGCTTTTCACGAGGATATTTACTCCACGGTGCCCCGGGAAGTTTATTAAACCTGGACCTGAAGCTTTAGCTCAACCGATGGACCTGGAAGCTCCGACAAACGTAAACTTCTTTGCTCCCCACCGGACGCAAGTTCCAGCGCTTGCTGCTCAATTGTTAAGCATTCGAACCCAAATTGGATTCGCGGTACGTGTTTATGCGCGGCATCGCACACAATATGAAGGCATGATGATTTGTATACAACAATTGGCATTTAACATTGACGCGAAAGGGAAAAAGCAAAGATGTTTCCGTCATTGACCTTTCAGCGTTGGCGAAGCCCTAAACACCAAAGCACGCCAGTTCTATATTTCCGAATTCGGTTTGCGCGCTTATCATTCGTCCGGCAGGATCCGGGAAAACTCAACTGTTGCTCAATCTTATCGTGTGATGGTTAGCGTAGGATCCGTTGTACGTGATTGCACGTGTTATAATGTACTCAGGGATTTCGCTGACGCGCTAGCGTCGTCAAGTGGTGAAGCCACCATGAGTGTTGAAACTGCCGTCCAGTTCTTTGCCACAATCGATGAAGTCCACGCCGTTGACGACCTCGATACCGGAGCACAATAATCGTGTCATGTACGACAATGTGATGTTTGACCGGCAAGAGAACCCCGCGAGAACGTTTTTTTCGGGGCCGCCACAAAAACGCAGACGTGATCTATGTAACACAACGATACGCACACGTGCCTAGAATTATCCGGAACAACTGCAACATGTTCATAGCATCAAAAGCGCTGCCGTGCACCAGTTGAAAAATCTGGGATCGCAGACGTTTCAATTGCTTCGAGATCAACTACGACGATTTGTAACTCAGGCCCTGTCGCAACCAAAGGAACTTCCGTCGACGGCAACAATGCCCGCGCCTGTCAGTAAAATCATTAATGAAGCTGTCCAACAACGTCAGATCGGCTTAACGCAAGCCTGCGCCGATTCGATTATTGCGAATACGGCAAGGGGAATAGGATTACGGTTCTGGACAGGACCTGGACGACAAAGCCGTTTCGCAAAAGGTATTAGACGAATTTGATAACGTTAAAGTTTCACCATGGCAAAATTCGAGGAAGTATCCGATTCCGCATTTGATATGGACGCGCTTATGGAGGTAGATCAAAACAAAAAAGATTTTCAGTATTATTCGTACCCGGCTAAGGTCCCTGATAAAAAAAGATCGAATAGAATTGCAAGTGCATGACACGTCTCGGTATTTTCTCACGTGTGAGGCCTTCTTGGAAATCGATGGAAAACGTGTACATAATTACGACGCCGGTACCAATTACGACGCCGGTACTAAGATTGGGTTTGTCAACAACGGTATCATGGAGCTGTTTAGCAGCACAAGATATCTCATCGACGGGAAGGAAATTGAAGTGTGTTTGACAAACGTTTACATTGCTACGACGATTCTCTGACTCTCCAGATACGACGATGATTACGCGATATCTGCTAGCCCGTCTTGATGTTTAACAAGATACAAAAGGCCGTGTTGATCATATCCAGTATATCATTGCAAACGCTAGAAATGCGGCAGGAGATGCACAAACACGCGCTATAACTGCCATCAATAATAATTACAACCTTGGATTTCATCAGCGTCTAGGACAACTTCATAGAGCTTCGTTGTCGTTTTCGTGTGCGATTCCTCTCAGTCATATATTCGGGGTTTGTAGAGATGTCGGAGCCAAACACACAGCTGTCTCAGTTAACTTTTACGGACGCCCGAGCGCAGCGATCCGACGCAGTGCCGATGTGGACCAGATTTGCCATCAAAGGAGATTGAATTGAGTTCAGTAACCTGGTTGTTGTTGACGTTGACCCTAGAGGATCTTTTCAAGATCAAACTGGTAAACCTAAAACGTGATATCAACGATGTTAATTTGAGCCTGGAATAATTCAATATAGAAAACCTGGCCGAGTTCAATGAAGCTAGGAGAATCAGTGTCTCTGGCGTGTCGGTTGTTTCTATCAAAGACAATGACAACAATACAAATTCTGAGACGGAACAATACGTGGATGTAAAGGCCGCCAAGGTGCTATCAGTAATACCCTCTCCAATACGCGTATTAACTGCATGGTTTGAATTTAAGGAATATTAACCAACGAAGCAGAGGAAAAAACTGATAGCGTAGTAAATGGCCGACTTGTTTTCATTGGTGTCGGTGATGTCTTTGAAACAACTAAACCTCACATCTTAAAGATGTGTGAGTCTGGAAAATACTAGTTCATCTTCACCGGAACCAAACGCGGTTGGGAGACAATAAAAATATTATAAGGAAATAATAAGCATTTTATTGCTCCACCAATATCGCGTATCATCGACGCCGATGTTTCAAAATCTTTTGCATTTGCAGCATCAGCATCATTGAACGCCGGAGATGAAATTCAGTTCGAAGGATTCAACATCTATCCGGACGGGTACTGAACCGTCTTTGGCGTCTGTGTTTAAGATTTGTCATTATATATACGTGATGGATTCTGCGCAGTCACGCGATGGGGTGTTGGATCAGCTGACAGCAGATGCTAACATCGATAGCAATTTTGTTTCACTTGTCGACGAATATCTGCATCAGAGTGATGTTACCAGGCCCTCATATACACTCAAATATAATCTACGTGAGGGCAAGGTAGAAACTGACCGTTGGGACCACACTGATGTACCACTACCATATTTAAACCAGTTTGGAATCATGTTATTAACGCATGAAAACACCCGATCGCGGGAGGTTGAAAAATCAAATGTGAAAACATCAAAGGATTGTTTCTACAATGATGAAGTAAAATTCACTGACAAATCCACGCCGGTTACATTCCCGATCAATTATGTTAAACCAACATTGACTCAACTAAGAAGAGAAAGGTCTCGACTCTTATTCAAGAAGGACGCAATTGACCGTGTATCTGTTCTTTGGCGAAAACAAGAACGATCGTTTCTGACATCAACCAAGAGCGCAATTAATCTGGTTCTGCATGAACGTGGTGCCAGTCCCCCAGAATGCACAATTACCGGAGACTTAAATATTCCCCTTGCAGATATTTTCTATGATTACAAGGCAGTTGTACTAGTAAAAAGGTAATTGGTTAGAAGTGCATGTGGGTGTTGCACCCGGGCAAGGCCAGCCTGTTAAGCAATTATACTAAGCCATCACATTATTAATAGAAAAGCTGTGATGTACCCTCAAAGCTACCGTCGCGAGAAAATAATTGAAGCTGAACAACAGCTGCGAGATGAAATCACCAAAACCACCATTGTACTCGCGAAATATAAATGCTTGTGTGTTGTCGTAGCTGCTATTTGTGGAATCGCCGCTTGACCACCGTTGGCTTTGGGGTGGCAGGAATCGTCACCACGGCAACTATCATAGGCACACGTGTCGGAATTGTTGTCGGAGCTATATCGATTGCAACCGGTGTGGCCGGTGGAGCTGGTAAAATAATTTAATTACTGCTGCATTCGCGAATACACGTCTATTCAGAAATTTTCGCCGCGGAACAAAGCAGTCTTAACACAATTCACAAGCTGTACTGTGTGTCTATTGAAGATAAAACCATTACCACGGCTGAGTTCGAGACCGTATTGGCGGAAATGGAAAAGAACCAAAACAGAGATGTAATTTACAGGCATTTAAAGTCAAATAAACAGTTGGAAAGTGCAGCTTCCAGCGAGAGGCGTCGCGGGAGTTTCTCTCGCTGTGGGCCCACCGCAGGCGCAACAAAAACCACGCTCGGAACCGTATTTGTTGCGTACGGTCACCCATGGAAATACACTCGTGCTGCACTCGCCTGTGAGAAATGGGTAAAGCCTCGAGAGGTAGACGGTGTTAATCCAAATCGGTAACCAAAATTAAAAACATCCATTATCACACTACTCGCTACTCTGCTACGCTGCCTCAGGTTTCCTCGTTGACATGACGATGATGAATGGCAAGACTGTAGTAGTAGTAGTTGTAGTTTGAATTTAAGTCGTGTTTGGTCGTGTATGACTATTTAAAATGTGCACACAGCGCGCTATTTAATTATTGTCCGTTTGAGGCCAAATTAAGAAAGACCATGCCCAGCAGCGGCAAGCTGTACCTGAATCATGAATGGACTTCCGGAGTTGTGCGCTCTTAGTCAAATTGTGCCCAGTTATATAAGTCGGGTTTCCCCTATAGTGCCAATTATGTGTTGCAACATATTTTGATTGTAACAATTGTGTAACGTTGCATTTTATCTATTTCAGTCAAATTTTGAATTTAGTATACAAAGTGTATTCAGTAAGTCCCGAAAGTATAACTCAGTTTTGGCATAAGTTACACTTCAAATAATTTAGTGATATTTACTATTTAATTAGAGTCCGCTTGAGGCAAAGTTAAGAAAGCCAAGTGGCACCGGAATCATGAACTGAAACGGCAGATATACTCTCTTAGTCACATTCAGCCCAGTTATCTAAGTTGGACTGTTCCTAACGTGCCAATTATGTGTTAGCCACATATTTTGATTGTAATAATTGTGTCTAGTTGCAATTTACCTATTTCATTCAAAATTAGAATCTAGTGTACAG
Organism: Margaritifera margaritifera; assembly: GCA_029931535.1. NCBI lineage: Eukaryota > Metazoa > Mollusca > Bivalvia > Unionida > Margaritiferidae > Margaritifera > Margaritifera margaritifera. Next base: position 134,463 of record JAQPZY010000424.1, on the reverse strand, counting down.
AGTGTGCTTATTCATTCCAAAGAGTGTATATCAATGCGGGGTATGAGTTAACAATCAATAATTTCGTGATCTTACTTTTTTCCTCAAGTTCATGATGAAATTAGAGCTTTGTTTTACACGGTGGGTCGAAAGAGTGAAATTTATCATTATACTGAGCTGTAATCAAAATGAGGTTTTTGAAAGCCAAATTGAAAACTCCCGCTCAGTGAGCTTTTTTGGAGGAACATATCTTTGGTGATGACTTGCTGTTCTTACTCCAACCCTCCAAACGTCTTGTGGTGACAGCAATGCGTCCTCTCTCCTCCCGTCTGCACAACTTGGATCGCACGTGAAAGAAATCATCTTTGAAGAAAACATTCCCTTAGAAAGAAATAAAAGAAAAGATTGAGAGAGAGAGAGAGAGAGAGAGAGAGAGAGAGAGAGAGAGACAGAAAGAAAGAGAAAAATTAAAGAGCATCTAAAAGATTTTTTGTTTTAAAAATCACAAACTAACCAACACCCATTTCGAAATGAACATTTTTTAAAAAGCAAAATAAGCCCCGCTAAATGAAACATGAACAAAGAAATAAAGAGTAAGGATTAGGGCATTCCTTCCTCTTCATTACACTATGTTAAAATACAAATGCCAAAAGGTTAAACATGAATGTATTGACAAGGTTGAAAGCGTTAGACAGTAAGACCTGACTTCCAACGATCTAGAACAGTCATTTTGTCATTAATGGACACTATGTGTTGAGCCCAAGAAAACATATCCATAATGTTCACTAAACCACGTTTCTATTTGTTCATCTTTTCTATGGAAATAATGTCCAAAACAAGTCTGTAGATGTTCTAATGGGAATCCAAGGCTTCGTTGATGAAGAAAGTATACCCAATATTGTTCACACAAAATGGAATCTAATCATTGTAATCTCACATTAAAGAATTGAATGGATACCGCATTTTGTCTCATACAGTAAATTATATTGTCTTCGATAGGAGGTAGTCCATAGGAATCAGAATATTGCAAGCTGTCGACATTGGAAAGGTAGACTGTGACCCAGTGGGTTCCTGGTTGATGACTGTCGTACGTGTTGATGACATACATTCGAATATCTTTTATGTTTTCGAAGAGGAAGTTCATCTTTAGACCACTATATTCCAGGGAGCTGGTATTCATCTGCTTTCTCACAGGTAATGATTTGACACTTTGCTTTTTCTTTAAAGAGGACTGTGAAGTAAGTCGAAGAGGGGGAATTATCTATACTCTGCTACATGAGAGCTTTGATGCATTTCGACTCTAAGGGAATCGGTCGAGGTTTCGAGTGGTCTTTTTTTCTTGACTCGTCATTAAACAACTTTACCAGGATGATTGATGTGACAACCTTAACAATGTTCTCTGGTGAAGAGTATGATTTGTTCGGCCAATTAGAGAGCAAAACTGGAGTATACGTGTTGTTCTTGTTCTGGCCATCGTGACACTATTGTTTCGTCGTCTCCACTACTTCTTTGAGGTTGTATCTGTAACTGCTATGGTCCCTGTTCTTGATCGTCTATGTCCATGGCTTCGTGTTCAATTTTTTTATATCTCAGGATCACTTCTTTGAGACTGTTGATTTGCAGGGTACATCGAATTCTGCAAACAGGATCACGATCACTGTGTTCTCGAGGACTAGTGCAAACTGAGTTCCACACGGAGTTCCCTGTATATTATAGATGGAAATGTCTCTCGTCATTTCCTTGGCCAGGAGTGAAATCAAATTCCCACAAACAATAGTCTCCTGCACAGTCGTCGTATTGAAATACCGTGTGAACTTTTGGTCCCCGATTGTCACGTGGCTTCAAACAGACTCAACTAAGATCTCAACTAATTCTTCTGGGCAAAGTTAGGTTCAAAGGGTATTGTACACAACGTCTGGCCGTCCCGGATGACTTCTATCTTTGATTCGTGGCACAGATGGAGCTAGAATGAGTTTTCATCCATTGCTCTGCCAATGAGCAGACGCTTAGGGAGCTGATCCTGGTTTCCGGAGGCAGTGGTTAAGATTTTGACATCAATTCGTCAGAGCTTGCCTGGAATCATTTCCAACTTTTGGTAAGATTTGCACACGTCACACGATGTTGGCTTTGTTAGCATCAGCCATCGACTGAAAAACGGTACTACGATCCGTCATTTCTAAACTACGCCCTTGCTTTTTTTTCTTTTGTCAGTCATTAAATCCTACATTGTGAGGATCGTCAGTCCCTGTCAACTCTGTTTTGTTGGACGTGAGCAACATGTCGGGTTTCTACACCACACAAGCATCGAGGAGCGTGTGCCTGGCTTCTTTTCCGGAAGTCAGGAGATTCTCCAGGTTAGTGCGATAAGGGTAAAAATGTTCAAGCTGCTGCTGACGAGTTTGTTCTTCAGATACAAATCCAGTTCAATCAACGAATGCACGAAATTGGTGACTATTGTCACTCTGACATCTGCGTCTGGATTCGTGTTTTTATTTTTTGATGGCTTTCACTTTCAGGTACAGGTAACTGCCATTCAGATCGATGTAATCTACGGTGTGTCCTTGACTTTCAAACTCGAAGGGAGCTGATGTTGTCAGAGACGACATGGGATGAAATTCTACCCTCTCAGATACTTGCATCGTAATCATCGTCGGTGGCACGGCAAACATATCTCGTTCTGTCCTGGAACATTCATCTTTTATTCTCTCTCTTGCCTTGGTCTGTGAGGTCTTAATGACTTTCGGTGTCTCTTTTTGCCTTATCCTTGCTACGACGTGGATGATGACTCAGTACCTTCCACGGGAGTGTGAAATAAATTTGTAGGTGTTTATCGGGGTTTCAAGAGCTCCTTTTCTGTCTGGATTAACACATTTTTCACTGCATTCAGTAACGCTTGTTTGGGACTCTGTTATTCGATGAGTACGTTTTGGATGTATTCATTTACTTGAGTCAAGGCCGCGTTTTTTAAAACATGCAATCTTTGAGAAACCACAGATTTCAACACGGGTGCCATGTGTTGAAAAATCTATGAGAACAGGCTCCCCAAACAATGTCCTCATTGTCGAGATACTCCTCGGTATAAGGGACACACGAGTAACATGATCACAAAGTGATCAGCCATAGTGGAAATGACTAGTTTTTCCCAATCTCACACATTCAAGCTTCTTTGTTTATTCAAATCTCAGGATTTAAAGTACGTTGTTCCTGTCTGTTTTAAAGTATTAATTATGTATTTTGTGTGCATGTTGTATATTTGTGCTGTTAACATCTAAGAAATTGATAATAGATTCCAAAAGCGTTTAGATAGTTTAACACTAGTCTTTGCAAAAATGTTTTCTCACGTTTCAATCATATCTACTATGTCTTTAAATCTCAGTAGTAGAGCCTTGCACTTTAGGTGTCTACCGGGGCCCTGTGTTAAATAGGGTCAAAAATGTACGGGGTTCTACAGGAATTTAACATAGGTGCCATCTTGAAAGGTATGTTTTGTAACAGTGCAGCATGAGGAAACGGTCTGCACTCGAACAGAAAGGTTGTATGACGTCAGGTGAGTCTGACTGCCTTGTAACAGTGTTGCGTGTGTTTGGAAGAGAAATGCGAGTTTGGTTTACTCTCTAAATGAAATGCTGTAGAGGAGGCCTGTGTTAAATAGGTTCAAACGTTTATAGGGACAAACGGGAAATTAACGTGGTAAAATTAATGGTCGAAAGTTATAGGGACAAAGGGTCGAAATTTTGTGGGAACAGACAGAAAATTAACATGAGACAGCCATACATTGAAGTTGTGTATCTTAACAGAGGTCCTGAACAATGACGGTCGTCTGTATGGATGATATAAGCTGCAACGTATTCAGGTTTATCACGTGTAGGGTTTATTTTTAGTTGTTGTCTATAACAAGAACAGGCTAAGATGTAAAAGAAGGGATATACAATAGAATTTAAATATCTTCTAAATCATACTAACAACCATAACACTAACCCTAAGCTCTATATCAGGCTGAAATCTCTATCCCAATCAATAATATTTCCAGCCCTACCCTCGCTCCTTTTTTTAAAAAACAATACAATCCTCATAATCCTTACATATCAATACTTAATTATATACCATCCACCACCTAGTTGTTAAAATCCCGCACCCCGTTACGTACTTTCCACTAACCAATTATCTACTATCCACCAACTAGTTGTCCACTATCCAGCACACAGTTATATACTATCCACCAATCAGTTATCTATCCCTTCTAAACAAAACTAACGTCCCTAACCCCCACAGCACTCTATGATTTCTCTTATAAATTAAGTAAAACAAAAACATCTAGCTCTTTCTATAACCAGTTATCTACTATCCAGCACCAAGTTATATACTATCCACCAACCAGTTATCTATTATCCAGCACCCAGGCACCCTTACTATCCAGCACCCCCTATTATCCAGCATCCAGGCAACTGTTTATCAATTACAATCCAAACACACACCCCTACTATCCAACAACCATTTGTTTTATTACAACCCTAATACACTGACCTCAAATACCGCTTTATTATCCCTCTTATAAATTAAGAACAAAATATCTAGCCCCTTTTATAAGACCCCTTACTTACCTCCCTTTATAATATACCTACTCTACCTCCAACAGTATCTCCACTACAGCCCTATAAAGTAAACCTTTCTCAACAGGCAACAGACCATATAAAACCCTTCTAAATAAAACTAACAACCCTTAAAAGAAGAGGGTGTGTGTATGTTTGTGTGTGTGTTTGCGTCTGTCTGTGTGTGTGTGTGTGTGTGAAACACAGAGAGAAAGAGAGATAGTTAAAGTCCAGTTATCTACTATCCAATACCCTGTTTATTTAATAGTCAGCCTTATCAAGGGTCATACTCAACGTACCATACAAAAATTATTATTATTAATATTATTATTATTATGGAATGTAATAAGAAAAGTAAGCAGGACACCATTTTTACCGTATTGTAGGACAACGAGAAATTAACATTAGAGTACCCTATTTGTATGAGTTTCTAAAGACAAGGGTAAATCCTAAGTTAGAAACGTTCATTGACAAAATTTTTCATTGATAAGCATCTGAGAACCAGGGGTATTGTTTGTAACAGTGTAGCAATAGGTAACGGTCTACACTTGAACAGAAATGTGGTATGATGTCATAGGTTTATCATGTGTGGTGAGTCTGTCTGATTTTTAACAGTGTTGCTTGTGTTTGGAGAGAAATGAGAGGTCGTCTGCTTTCTAACAGAAACGAATAGGATGTCATAGGTTTATCAGAAGAGAGACAGACAGACAAACAGACAGACAGACAGAGAGAGACAGAGAGAGAGAGAGAGGAAGGGAGGGAGAGAGTCAACGAAGATTTGAAGCAAGACACACAAAACAGGATAAATCCTATGTTAAAAATATTCATTGTCATATTTTTTTTCATTAATCAATTTTGGAAAAAAAGGTGTTAAATCTATATTTATTGTCAATGAACACAGTATGATTTCAAATGTACTGAATTTAAGTCTAAAATGCGGTCAGTGAACCCGGTATTTAATATTTTCTAAATATGTTACAACGCATACCCTATATTCTGTCAAACAAGGGCTGTGTACTTTTTTACATCGTACGCGACTTTGAAAATTGTATCTAGGCGCTATATTCAGTGTATCTTTTACATCGTACGAGGCGTCAAAATGTTACCTAGGCTCTATATTTAGTGCACTTGTAAATTTTAAAAGCAAAGAGTGGCGCTAACAAAATTGCTACTTTTTGAAGCAAGGACAGCACTGAAATGTTTTCGTAGACTCCTGTTTTAGGGCTAACATTGAAGCAAACTAACTAATATTGGAATCACGCTAAAAAGGTCATGTACCGTTACATTCTTTCTCGCCACGCTAAAGATTTTTAGCAGTTATCGGTTCTCTTTTTATGAAATCAGCAAACATAGGATATAAATTTTTCTCATAACACATGTAAACTTATGCAAGGTTCGGAAACTAAAGTCACATAGCTTTCTGTTTCACGTAATCTATTTGAATACGGCAAATTTTTGAGAGGTATCTTAAATGGGGAACAGATAAAATTATGATTTAAATCCAAATCATTCTATAGGAAACTCAAGTGTGTCTGTCTGTGTGTGTGAAACGGAAAGAGAGAGAGAGAGATTGGTGAGGGAGGTATAGAGAGAGAGAGCGACGGAGGAAAAGAGGTATGGAGGTCAATAAATAGATTCAGCTGTTCTCGGAAATGCTCAATGCCGCGGTAATAGGAACCTAACTACTTCCGATTATTTCCTTCAGTCTCCTCATTCATCACAGGTAAATCTTGCAGTGAATTTAATGTAACTTTATCGGCACCCACTTCTTTGTATCTGCAACATGTAAACTGAACACCCTCAGTATTCGATATCAAAATGTATTCATTATATTCACCTTTTCAATGCAGTACAACCCGAGACACTAGTTGCAGTTATTCTAGACGGCCGTGCCTGACGCAGCCGTTCCAGAAATGCCAAGACTGAGAATTGACCATACAGTGAAAATGTCTCGAGAAAGTATTATAAGAATACGTCTGTCTAAGGAGCTTCTCCGTTTTTAATGCAAACATTTATTCACTGCCATGTACGGGAAAATTCTAAATTACATGCAGTGAAGAAAAGTACCTGTCAGACCATGGTCCCAATATAAAATATACCGTTGAGGCACTTGACCGAATCCAGATTGAGAAACACTGCAACCCCTACCCCTGCTGGATCGCAGGTCCATCAGCTACTGGTGGTACCGATAGCTGATATATATCTATCTATGAATCTATCCAGCAATCAATCAATTTTTCTATCTATCTATCTGTCGTTCTATCTACATCTCTCTCTGTCAATCGATTTGTCATTAACTTCTTTGTCTCGTTTGTTTTCTTTTTGGTGTGTAAGTGTACGTATTATTGGCGCCCTGCATGCGTAATATAAGAACAAAGTCTTTCTCCAGATTTAACGACGAATTGGATAGTAGGATATTATTTATCAGTCATTTCTTGTTTGGAATCAATTCATATGCGTCAGTAACATGTCTGTGTGTGTACGTATATATATATATATATATATATATATATATATATATATATATACATATAATATATATATCTATATATATATATATATATATATATATATATATATATACACCTATTCTTCAAAAAACTTTTTTGCATCCAACGGTGGATTACATCAAAACAACTTGTTTTGTGATTTCCACTGTAGCACAAAGTTTTCTTCTCTGTCTTTTTACTAAAGTAACTATTAGTTTACTGATTTATTTATAATCGATTTTCGTTATAACAATTCCACTGGAACGTAATGACACTAAAGATTGCATATGTGAAACATAGAAAAGGGAAAATGTATCAACGACAGATAGTCACAATATTAGAGGGTCATCCGTGGAGCACAATGAATTCTTCCTTAGCGGGAACCTCTACTAAACCATAACAGGTGATTAAAACAAAAGTTATCTCCTTTGTGTGTTTACCAATATTTTTGTTCTCCCGAATATCAGGATAGGGCCATTTTCTGTAGTCTCTTGAGTGTCCCTTATTCACAACGTTCACGTACTTTTACTATAAGGCTTGATATCACCATGAGATACCTAGCAAATATGATCAGTTGTTGGTTTTCTGAAGAAAATAGAAAATAGCAGTGGTCCTTGCCTTACTTATTAGTTGTTACAATAATTTATCAAATATTAAAAGTAATTTAGAGATAATCTGTCACATGTATATATAAGCGCTTGAAATTTAGAAGCATGTGAATTACGACTGCAAGAACAAACATGAAAGGCCCCAATATATCTTGTTACGTCATTCCTCTCGTACGCAAAGTCGAGCTGAGAGATACAGACAGTCAAGGAGACGGTTTCTTTTAATCCCGAAGATGATCTTGCTCAAATGTATATTTAAAAATAGATAAAATTTGTATTGTTCAAATGAACAGAATATTTTTCGCTGTGCTGGAGACAATGAACAAAGGGACATAAACCTCTAATATAAAACGAAAAGACAAAAATGTATACTATCAAGTGGAAGCATTGCCCTGAGAGTAGAATATCGATTAACTTGGACTTTTGGATGAGAATTTTTATTAGTGGTCTTCATTACGACCATTGCATAATTAAAAATGGAACATGACACGAAGCGGTTAACTGTTGGTCAAAATCACACGTATTAAGAGAAAGAAAACAAACAACTAGAGATGGTGAATCTGGACTTAAAGAATAACATCAATTTGTCATTAAACAAAAGTACGTAATTAGAGAACATTAGTTGGATGTTATTTTGCAATGATAATTTGTGTTTCGTAAACAAAATATATAATTTTAGACAAACAATATATCTGTCCAATTCGGGGTTAGGGGTAGTTCATCAGCTGCACTTGTCATTTTAAAACGCCAATGATATCGCCACAACAAGGCGCACAGTGTACTTGTTTGATATCTGAATTGGTTTGGCCTTGTCTGTTTTTTACATTATTTTCCCCGTGTGTACCGATAGATAGATAGATAGAAAGTTGATAAGCCATATTAATAGAGCGCACTAAGAATAAGTCAATGCTTTTATTTGTTTATCATAGTTATACAAGCGCTCGACGCTCAAGATCAAGCTTCGTACAGTCAGGTTCACGTTGGCCAGTTAGAAGATCATTATCGGCTATGGAGTCTTCAAAGGGGACGTCGTCGAAGCGAACACGCTGTACAACATCACACAATTCGGTGATAAGTGTTCCAGTCCTGTTTATGAATCCTAAAATAAGATATAATACTATATTCATTGTTATCTATCTTTATATATATATATATATATATCAATGGATCTATCTATCTGTCTGTCTATCTGACTGTCAGTCGAGTTTGTTGTTTAGTTCTTGATCATTGTTCTTTATGTACACGATTTCCGATTTCTCTTGTAAGTATAATATTTCCTATGTAATATATGTACAGTGCCTTCCTCCTGATATTAAGGCGACTTTGACATTCAGAAAATGTTATTAATGTTTCTCCTGCTTTTTCGTATTAGAATTTAAAAATATGTACTGTTAGTAAAAATTACTCCATTATTATTCAACAAACCTTGCATAAATATTTAACATCTCCGCCGGAGAAATAAATTAAAGGCATTAGTGTTAGGGTTTCATTATTATAGCAAAATTATTCAATGATTGGATTCCTAATATTCGGTTTATTTCCTGGTAAACTTTGAATTTACTTAATTATTCATAATCGATTGTCGTTTTAAAGTCGGTATATTTTACACAAGAATTAAAATGGTATCTATTCAGGTTATAACAATCCTACTGGACTGTAATGAAACGAAAGACTAAGACTGCGTTTGAGGGAGTGAAAACAAAGGCAGCATGTACCAACGATACATGGCAAACTGTTCGAGGATCAATAGTTTGAAACAATGATTCACCGGAAGATGGTATTGCACAAATGTATATTTAAATGTAGGTGAAACTTGTATTGTTTATCTGAACAGGACATTTTTACCATGCTTGAATAATGAACGAAGGGTCCTAAACCCCAAATCCAAAGGAAAAGACCAAATGTTTGACAAGCAATTGGAATGATTTCCCAGAGAAGTGGATGAGATCCGGCAATGTTCAATATGGCTGACATATGAATACCGCTACTAATGTCTACCGTCTCTGTAGGAAATATAGCAGTCCGAGCCAAGAACTGGATTGCGATTGAAACACACTCACACACACACACACACATACACACACACACACATATATATATATATATATATATATATATATATATATATATATGATGTGTGTGTGTGCTAGAACTGTCAATTGGTAACTAAGCAGTTACAGAAGAATTTGATAACATTTCGAGCAATAAACCTTTTCGTCACGAGAATAAACAATTTTTAAAAGCAAACAAAAATCATGTATATATATATAAATATATATATATATGTGTGTGTGTGTGTGTGTGTGAATCGTAGTGTCGTAGTATTTAGAATGCTCGAAGCGCTGAGATACCAATATTTCGTTCGAGTGTGTGATCATTTCGAGGTTTCCGAAGTCGCAGACAAGAAACTGCATTACAACAGGATTATGCAGATCCTACTAGTCATATAGATTACTGGGGTAGCTCATGTTTGGCTTTTTGAAGTTATATATCTTACCAGCAATATAATACTTCTCCCCTATTTCCAAAACAAGGTCACAATCTAATCTTGACCGTTTTCTATGCAAATCGAACAAATCGACTCCTTCATGGCATACGACCCGGGCTGAAAAGGTAAAGGTGAAATGTCTTTTAAAAGAATAAGATAAATGTGCTTTCCTGTGAATCTAACAAAATAACGATTGTTAATTTTAATTAATAAATCTTTCTTGAGCGGGCAAAGAAGTGTTTGTATATTCTAGAAGTTTACTGATAAAACTGGATGGAATGAGTTGCATTTTAATATATCGTTGAACACGTGGTCTATATTTTAACCAATATTGAAAAATAAGCTTAGTATAAACCATAACAGCAGGCATCCAGTAAACATGCAGTTTTGGTCATGTATCACTGTACACCTGATACTATGAATATGTGGTGTCCGTGTCGGATCACAGCGATCGGTTAGCTACACAATATACATATGGAATCTGCTGGTGATTTATTTGTTATAGGATGTCGAAAACAAAGAGATTGAATTGAAAAGTATCGTCTCTTTGAGTGAATCAAACAGACGTCCAGTTATAAATGTAAGAGATTTAAATCGATTGCAACTCCGCAAATATATTATTCTTAATTTTAACGCTCGTTATACCGGCGATTTCAATGAAATCGTACAGGCATGTGTACCACATAAGTAAGATATAAATAAGAACTGAAGATAACGGAGGATTTAGGAATTCATTTACTAAATCCCATACCGAGATGCAAAATTACAAGGATAGTTAAAAATGCAATACAATAATCTTAAGATTTTTTTTTCTTGAATTATATAAATTTTGAATTCATTTTTGCTGCAGAAGGACATAACATTCACAATTCTAACTACTTCATTGGACGAAATGCCTGGTGTTTGTTGAATAAATGAATATAATTAATCACGAGGAATCAGTGCAAATTCATCACCCTATCAATCCATTGGGTGAATTTGATAAATGCTTGCAATAAAATGAAAATGTTCGAATCACTACATCACCCTACTTTGAAATAAACAATACAAAACGATACAAAATCTACACAGAAAATGAAATTCTCAATCGCACTGGAAGAATACGATTGATTTTTTTAATATTTAATATGCAATTAGTAAATAGCAAGGAGAACATTTTACAAGATAAGAGATATGTGGAAAAGACAAAATCACCAAAAATTAAAAGAACTTGTCCAAGTGAGCACAATATTAGATTCAATTTATTATGCAGCATATTATCAGCTAATGGTATAAGTGGTAACAGTATAGCACAGGAAACTAAATTGACACTACTAATAAGAAGTTACATCACAGTTCCTTCCCCATTTCATTTTAAATGTTCTTATGTTGCTCTACATCATGGGAAGTATTAGATGCTTGGTAAAATAATGAATTGCCATTTCATCAACCGAACACTGTCCTTAATTACGAAAAATATTTTTAGACATTGCGCTTGAGAAGCAAAGCTTAACTGTTGGGATTGCTTCAAAAGTATATCCTAAGTAGATTTATTTACTCACTTGGTACAGGACATTCAGCTGCATCTTGTATATTGTGGTGGTATCCAAAGGTCCTGCAGGTTCCTTGCTCAGTGGAGTTGCCATGACCACTGCAATACAGGAACAGATATTTTTAGTATAGTGATGAAACTCAACTGTATGGTTTCTACAAACGTGCCCAGGCACATTTGTATGTGTGTATGTATGTTTGTATGTATGTATGCATGTATGTGTGTATGTATGTGTGACTGAATACATGTTTAATTTCCATAAGATTGTCTTTGAAAGCATTTTATTTAGTTTGACAGTTTTTATGAACTCTTTCAATTGAAAAAGTAAACAAAGCTACATATTAATGATGACTTTATCAACTTTTGATGTACTTATTTTATGCTGTTTTAAGACTAAAAAGATCATATTAATTAACGTGGTATTAATTTGTTATCGTGGTGAATTTATCGAAATAAATAACCTTAATCACAATAATTCGTACTTACGTTCTCCAATTTTGCGATTTCACAGTTATGACATGGTTAATTGGGGGCGATGTGAATGTTTCCAAGTGACTAACCTAAAGTGGTGACAATTTGTATTGTTTACTACAACGAGAACAAAGTATCTAAATGACCATTTAGAGCTGCATTTCGACGTGAATAATGATAAGTATAAAGTCAAACAATGGAGTGTGATTATTTTTTGGCGCCACCCGTGAAGAGTAAATAAACCTCTGCAGAAAATTTACAGAATGAAAGGAAAAAGAAGGAGATGACATCTCGTGTTATTTTCTGACAAGAAGTAAATGATCTTGGCAGATTTACAATGCGTTATTCTACACGATGTGAGTAATAATCTAATGAACGCCACTATAGTCAGCTTCGTGTTTTGGCGGTGCTTTGACAGGAAACACGCTTTACTTTTGTCATGGGTCAGACCTTTTCTTTGTTTGTGTGACGTCATTTTTCCTGTTTTAGTGTAATAGAGGATTAGCTGCGCTTGAAAAGTCACAGAACATGTATTTAATAATGATGGCAGACAGGAGACGCAATCTTTGTTCGCTCTCTACCATTTGCGCACTTTGGAAGGAGCATGGTCTAGGCTGACTGATTCTTGTTCGGAGTCCCCAAAAAAATCCAGTATGGCACAAGCAAATGTAAACAGTCCAATTAATATTAACCCGATGGTAGGTAAGTACAAACAGTACATCGCCTGTTCCTGCCGTCCACGTTGCAGAATCTGTATAATTTGCTTGATTATCATACCAAACCTCAAGCTTACTATACCTAAACGGATGCAATTATCCCAAAACATATGACATAATCTCACAGTCTGATTCCTTGTTTTCAAAGTCACCACGTTGCTGACTTAGTCAATAACATTTTGAAAACCACGTCACCAATTTCCCTACTCCAGCCCTTAATAATCACACAGAACGAACTGGAATGTCTAACTTGATTTTAGAGAAAGAAATTTTAACATCTATTAAAGCATGGTTGTCAAATTAAATTCCAGCTTTATTTTTAGAGCTAATTTAATCTAAACTGGATGATAACAGCATTTTGAGTAACATATATATGTATGATGTGCAACTATACCAGGCATACGTGTCTTTTCTTCAAAAGCATGTTTTGTTATTATTTATTTATTTTCTAAAACTAAGATTGTATTATTTACCTCAAGAAATCACAAATGAACTATAGTATTTCACTGTTGCATCTTTGTTTTTATTGTCCTACCAAACATTAACATTTTGGATGAATTACTCTTTTTTTGTTTCAGGTGTTCCCTAGTAATAGCTATAATAACATGCCAATCTAGTTGTTGCATGAGTACGATTCGCTATTTGAAATAAAGAATTCTACCAAATGAGCCAGTTTGGGTGGAGGTAGTACATTGAAGTATTACTAAGACCTATAGTGATTGATGAGCAATATTTGTTTAATAAGATTTTCTATAATGGTAGTAGTAGTATATGTAGAAGTAGTAGTTGCGATGATGGTCAGCATATTCCGGTGGTGTATGCACTTGTAAGAGAGCTGGTGGTAGTATTAGTAGCAGCAGAAGTTGTAGAAACATAATCAAAGTGTAGTATCGTTGTTTTATTCTTTGCCACTCCCATCGCCACAACCACAATAATCCTCATCAAAATTATTCAAACGCATTTTGCTCTTGTTTTTAGCGTGAAAGCAAGAACCCTACTAATTTACTACTACTGTTACCAACCTGTCAATTTGTAACAGATGGCCTAATCCATTGTGAGAGGTATAAACTGTTCGCAGGCAGAAATTACTTGGATGGCCACAACCAGCATCAACAGAGATTGTAGGAACATTACTGATCCCGCCATGATACAATAACCTTTAAAATAAAACGAAAGCTCTGATCATACATTTAAGAATATAGTGACATGCATAATGTGCTAAAACTGTGCACACGCGCAGATATATACTTATCTTTCTAAAAACAACACGTAATGCAGCTATATTCCTTCGTATTAGCCCACAGCTCACAATTAAAGTATATAAAAAATTAGAAGAAAAAATATTAAATATTGGTATAAAATCCCCCAAAATAAATGCGATATAGAATTTTTGTTTCTGTATCATTTCATCACAAAATGCAGGCGAGAAATAAGGAACAGTGTTTACATTTTTGGAATAAATATGTTAGGATTGTATTTCACCCCTTCCCCCCCCCCCCCTACCCCGCCCCAAATCAAATTAAAATAATCGTAACTTATCAGATTTTGAATATTGGCCCTCCTATCATAATTATACTAAGTCCTGACTCATAAAGATGTCTCCCTTACTAATCTTTAATTGTTTCAACTATTCGAAAGAAATATACAATGCATTATTACAATAATAAATATGAATTTTAACTTTTGTCAGACAACGAATATTTTGAATGTTGGTGTAGACGATTGTAACAGCAGCGAAGTGTCTGTTGATGTTGATTTGTGCAGAAGAAACGATTCTGCTGGTTTATATAGTCCACGCCCCATGAAGATAGACTTTAGTCTAAAGGTCAAATAATAGAATGGCGGTGTGGCACTTTTGTCAATTGTGGCATAATGTTTACTTAAAAAGCCACGTTGAATTGACGTCAGTCATCTCGGAGAATTGAGTAAGTGGTTAATCCAGATAGTGTTTGAAGTGTGAACAGCTGTTTCTAAGCCTAATTATACAAGGTGGCCAAAACAAGTCTGTTACACGGTCATATGAAAACTGTCAATGGTAGTGAAATTAGTGTTTTGCAATGGTGCACAAACAAGTTAAGATCAGTCACTTTTTCGTTAAGAGTCAGTGATGATTTAACTTATTGGATGTATTAAACTGAGTCGGATACAGTAATATGAAGGATAACTTTATGAGAATGCCCATGTATTTCATTATTTTTTTAATAGTGGACTAAAATAAATCAGTTGATACAATAATAATAATAATGGTATACGCGCATTGCACTTGTCCAAAACAAAGTTCGAAACGTGAACCTGCTTACAGGGGTCACCTGTTTATAAATACCAGTTTTGGCCTTTTCCCATGGGAGGCTGCAATTGATAGGTTGTACTTTAACTATATCAACATTTCCCCATAATACAAAAAGATGAATCTTTAATTGGTGACAAAAGTTCTAAATAATTAAAGTGAGTTTTACGCATGGTTTTAAAATGCCATAACTGGCGTAGCTTTAACTATTTGAAATAGCTTGTGTCTTAAAGAAACAAATCGTCTTGGAGTCAGACTGAAACTATCGGTTACATTCCTACTGTAGTTTAAATTCCATATTATTGCTTCATCATGCTGCTTTGTGTGACGCGTGCGATTTCTGAAGTCAACTCTAATGAAAGATTGAAATTACATCAGGCTATGGGAATAAATGTTTCTCGTTCAAATATCATTCTTTTTTGTATGTATTTTTTGAAGAATCTGTTCATTTTGTAAAAGATTATGTAGATAATGTGATGATACATTTAAATAATTTGAAAAGTTTAAACGCATACGTGAACATAAGGCTGAAAAAATCGTGACTTTCAGACTTCGCTTGCGATTACGTTGAAATATGAGTCGCAATGCTCTGATTAAGATCTTAATCTTTAACTTCTACAGGTATGAATGTTTTTCATATGAAACTTTATGTTTCGAGTAGAAGCGCTATGGAGCAAATATTCGTTCAATTCTTAAGTTCCAGAAAATATGACTTCTATAGCAACATCACCTTTTGACAAGTTGTGGAATTATCAGATTTATTACAAATAATTGATATAAGTACTAAAATGTTCATTGATTCCAATTGTGAATGACTGAGTATAGTCAAAACCACACATGTGTACATGTAACAGTTTAAAGACTTTGACAACCAATTATATTTTTTTTACAAAGCGGCCATAATGGAGGCCTATGGGCAATTGATTGTTCAACATTGTTTGGTCAACATTACTGAGTCACCTCTTGCAATAAATCTCCAGTTGTCAAAATAATGACATTCCTTTGTTTAAAATGTTTTTATTTTCCAACAAAATAAGAATAAAGGTGTGGGTATTTTACCTCCATATATGGAATGGTGATACTATAAAAAAACTGTAATTACCATATACATCTCTGGAATTGCTGGAATGGAAACCTATTTATGGTTACATAGTGTATTGTATGACTGTGTGATTTGCAGCTGGTGTTTCACAACAAGAAAATAGTTCTTTTGCTTACTTCTGCCTCTTTTTGAGCTATATTTGTAAACCACTGAACAATATTGCCTAATAAATATTTGATCTGCCAAGTATATCACTGAACAATTTATCAACTGAAAAATATTGCCTAATAAATATTTGATCAGCCAAGTATATCACTGAACAATTTATCCGTCGGGCTTGTTAAAGTTGGAAGAAATCGTATATTTTGAGGGATTCATTCCTTAGTCACAGAGATTTCACAATTGGATTAAAGGATTATTTTGTCTGATAGTATAGTCAATATGTTTAAATTCATCAGAATCTTCGAACTTACAATCGTCAGACCGTAGTTAACTAACGTTTTCGTGCACATTCCTTTACAACATAATCCAGGTTTCTCTAAGAGTTTTTTTTAAAGCTCATCCTGTTAAACCAGTTAATAAATGACAGCCCCGAGAAATCACCACTAACGTGTGACTCATACAAAATGCATGTTTTTATTAGCGTAGTGCGACTGATCTTTTTCTATGATCATTCTTGTCTAGAACACAGAAGTTGTTTATGCACTGTGTGCATGTAGCTTTCTTGAAAAATAAATGGAGTCGCAATAGGGCTTTACAATGAGATCTATATACATGCAATGGGTTACATGCCTCGATGTGGGAAGAGTCGTGTAACAATCTTTAAAGTACATTTCATGAATGACAACTAATATCGTCAACGGGTCGATTTTCAATAGATACGTTTTACAAAAAGAAAAAGAAAATGTGTCAAAATACATCATCATTTCCAATATTGCTGAGCCACATTCACTGGTATTAAGATCTGCTGTTAATTTGAAACATCTACCCATCATCCTGCCAGGGCTTCTAAGACGAAACTTGTGCTGGTGCATCAGCCAAATTCCATTGCAATATTATGTTCTTGTTATAACTGGACCAACGTTGCTATATCTGGAAACGAATATGGCCTGGTCTAATACTGAAAGCATACAAAAATACATCATCAAAGTTGAATTTTTGTGATAGTAGAGAAGCACCGCTGGCATTCCTCTTTAAAAATTCCTCTTTTCAGTATTTTGAAAACTGCTTAATAGGCTTACTTTGGATAAGCGTGTTTTGGGTTATTCACTTGGGCATGTCGCGTGACACCTGTACAAACAAAAGCTATTACACAATATTGTCATTATTCCGTATGCGACCTAGCGCCAATTATTGTAACTCTGCATTCACTGTCTAATGGCAAATGTAAAGCATAATAGGTTCGAGTAGCACGAATGTTTTAGGAGGAGAGCTATTTTTATTACGCAGCGTTTTCTTTAAATGTGATTGAGGCTCCTCTTAAAATGGGACTCAGAGTTGCTGCAGAGAGCTTGAATGAAGATCATATTTACATGTTTATAAGAAGTTTCAAGCTCGGTTAAATCATTCCTCACTCGCCTCAGTATAAACTAGGGTTGGTGTTTTCTTTTTTCTGGTGTTGTGTTCCTTGCTTTTTGTTTTAAATTGTATCCCCAACCCTTTCTTAACGTAGAATTTGACAGTTATTGGACCATGCTGGATTGAAATTACCGAGGGATGTTCAATATGTCGAGATGCATTTAGCTACACCGGTGTATTCTTTTTTTTCCTCGTAGATATTGAAGGTGGATTGCGAAGACAAAATAAGCAAAGAACAATTCTAAACTGAATCAAATGTTGAAGCAGTATATCAGTAAATCGATAAATCAATCATCAAACGCTCGATCATTCGTGTCGTTATTTCCTTCAAAAGGATAAACAAGACAATGACACTTATAATGATCAATAATAGTTGCAGTGTCATGAATTATACTGTGTGCTTTATATAATTCTGGATGATACAAGGTAATTAATATGAACTAAATATCTCACATTATTAATCCGTATGCAAACAAGTCTGGTTGAGGTATCATATATATATATATATATATATATATATATATATATATATATATATATATATATATATATATATATATATATATATATATATATATATAATTATACACACACACAAATAGGTAGGTATTTAATTAATTCCCCATCTCTTGTTTAAAATATCTCGGTTTCCACGAAATGTTGGAATAGGAATACATTTAAAATTCATTTTTCTGAACAAATCAAAACCAATCTGCCACACTTTAAAATCAAACGCAAAACACATGGAGTGAGCCGGTGTTTAATTGCCTTCACTCAGACATAACCAGGAAAACTCGCGAAATTGACAACTAGTTAAGAACATGTTGCGGATCAGCTCTTCCCTTCTAAATATTAGTGGTCATCCGAGTATATTTATCAAAGCTCGCTCGTGTCTTGTCCAAACAAATTTAGAATCATTACTAAGTCGCAAATTTATCCAAAGTATAAGGGAGTGTTGTTTATTTTTATTTATTACATCTTTGTATCGATGTCGTTTATTTAGATAGCGCGTAAATACCATGTCGAAGGTCTTCCAGTAGGTAATACGTGCTTTAAAACAAGGAGGTTTTATACATACTTTGTGACTGATTTAAATTGTATCACAATTTTCATCTTTGATTGCCTATTCAGGCGGGAAATGTTCGAACAGGAAGTCGGAAAGAAAATAGATTTATTGTGTGATGTTCATCAAATGGCTAAACATTGGGCGGGTAATTTATATTGTGAAACACGTCCTTTAGAGACACAAGAACGTGATCTTTATCATAAATTTTCATGTTCCCTATAAAGTTCAAAGTACGTTTGAAAAGGAAGTAAGGACAACCAGTTGTGTAAGATACCAACTCACTTTATTCTACACCTACGAGAGGTTTCGGATTAAAAATCGTTGACTTATCTGTCATCTCCATTCCGAAGTCTACAATGAACGTGGGTGGAGTCTCGCTCTCTCGTCAAGGATTAAAGTTACATTAAGATTTTTTTAAATTTAAGGTGAAAAAGACTTTTATCAAGATGCGGATCTACCTATCTATCTATCTATGGTATAGCAAACATTAATTGTGATGAACAAAATCCACATTAATGAATATATATATATATATATATATATATATATATATATATATATATATATATATATATAGTGAGAACAAATATGTGGAGTATATGGAGTGAGTAAAGAAGTTAACAGAGAAGGAAGTAAATATGATTTTATTTTTCTTAGAAACATCTTCATCGTAGCAACATGTAAAGTATTGATACACTCTGAATGTGCTATTCATCCAATTTTCATGCATCTTTTAAAAATTACAGAATGAAATTATTATAATACAACCATCAGCGTTCGCACTATGTATCCAGATTAAGAAAAGTATTGTTTACTCGAGGAATTGATAACCCAATTTTATCAATTATTATATATGAAATATCCATCATAGTTATAATGTTCCAAGTCAATGTTCTCTTACCTACAATGGATCCCATTTATTACATAAATCGTACAAGAGTCCATGATTGTGACGTGAAGTTTATGTATCTGCTTTTAATGATAGCAATCAGCCTGAAATTACTAAGGTGTTTCCTTACATTGCTAATCGTTTTAAGTTGTACAATTATTTTAAGGTTGAGCAATGGTTCCATCGAATTTAAAACAAACAAAAAAATTCAAAAATCTCATTTTTAACGTTGTGGGTAACCTGAATGTCCCAGAGTACATAACGCTACAGTAAATCTTGGTAACAAGTAATAATCACGTCATTTGGAGCTACATGTAAGCGTTGATTCTACAAATGCAGAATACCTTTAGAATGCACATGTTTTAGGCGAGAATGTGCGTATGTAAACATCATATACAACTGACAACTAAGAGAGAGAGAGAGAGAGAGAGAGAGAGAGAGAGAGAGAGAGATGTAGGAGTTAATATAAACTCTAAATTTCAGATCTTGTTCTTGTATAATTTATATTATCACAGTGTATAGAAAGTGCGTACATTTAACGCTCAAAAGGTACACACCAGTTAAGTTTTTCGATATGTGATGCTCTGAGAGGACATATTTACTCTTTTGTTTCCGTATGTAACATCCCGGACAAAATATCTTATCGAGGGGGACGTTTGGTGTTAGGGATAACTCAATATTTGAATTTCCTTTCATTTTCCCACAATTGGGATCCATCTGCCGAAGAGTAATGACATTCGGGGTAACAGAAATAATTTTGTAGTTATTACTACATACTGACGATCAAAAGGACCTACAGAATTTAATTAAGAGTTGTTTGAAAGTGTGAGGCATTTAAAGAAAATTGTGACACTTTAGCATTTTACACAAGCCTAGAAATAAATTAAACACATACCAGGTATAATTAAGTTCTGATAATCAATATCATTTTTGGTTTACGAAATATTCTTAATTCAAGCTTACAAACATCAGTGGACTTCATATTTAATAGCATTTATATTTGATCTAGGCTATAGCCCACGCATTTACCTTCGTTTCGACTGATTTTCCGTATTGTTCGAAATATTCACTTTTCATCTCATTTACTCCTTCATATAATCTTGAATTTAAAAAGAAATGAGCAAACAATGCAATTCTTTTGTATTCACTGCCATAAAATGAGATATCGGATGACATTTGTTTCATGGTATTTGTCAAATATCAACTCTTCAGATTATAGCTGTATTTTGTGAGTGCAAAGACACTTATCCCTAGATCTCAATTTTACTCCAGTAATTCTTGTCAATTTACTTCGATTTTGTTAGTAAAGGTTTGCCCAGACTATTGACAAACACTCGACATTTATATCAACATAGACCCATTTGACCTTATGTAGTCATAACAAACAGCATAGACTCAGATCTGTCAGCACATTATGTGACAGCAGATCAGAGTCTATGTTGTTGAGGTTGGCTCTAACTTGTATGCGAGTATATTCTGTACTTCATGTCAGGAGGATTTTTATCTACCTGATTTTCAGCACGTAAAAAGACAAAAAGTAACAATTATTTTTTAAAAATTTTCATTTTATATTTAAATACCGGTATTCATAGCTAAGGAGACAAATATACAAACTTAAAAATTTAAGAGCATGTCAACACAATCACATCACACTTATTCACTCGAGCCATCAACCAAAATTTGATTTCCCTTTCCCTCATTTTGTTTTTAATATAAGTAATACATACCTGTTGCTATGGCATAGTTGGTTATTTTCTGGATGGAAAATACCCCAACTGTATGACAAGAATTCGTCCTCCCATTAGGGTGAATCAGAAGATTCCAGAGCACTCGATCGCCCTTGGTCTACCCTGCAGATACCTTGCCCATGCACACTGTCCTTCATTCTTTTTTCGGTCGCATGGCTGTAATGTCTGCCTTGTTTATGTCGAAGAAGAATCGCTTTCCCTTCATGGGTTAGCACAGCAATGTTACTATTTCCTTACATGCATTGTCTTCGTCGTTTGGAATTACCCCGATCAAGAATTTGTCTGTTTAAATTGAGCTCTCAAGCTCTCTCTCCCTCTCTCTCTCTCCCTCTCTCTCTCTCTCTCTCTCTCTCTCTCTCTCTCTCTCTCTCGAGTTATTCGCTTTTTTTTTTGGTACATGTTGCGTCCTACCCTGCATTTTATTTTTCTCACCCCACAAGGGTGTTGGCGTACTAATTTTGTTGAAAATTATTTCTAGCTAGGGTAAGTATTTAGATAAAACATTCCTTTCCTTGCCTAACTGGTCTATGGGCTCATTTTGATTCATTTTATTGTTCATTATAATTTAATGAATCATCGAAACTCACATTCCTTTATTGTGAATTGTGCTATTTTTATACTCGGAAAAAGCAGGTCGCACACCACTTTTTCCTTTCATATTGTGTGTTTGGTTATCAAACACTGGTTCAATTTCAGAATTAGTATCTGATATTTATTCTTGATATTATCCTTTTTTTTAGCAATCTTACCAGCTGGTTTTCTGCAAAAATAGTTAGGCACAGCTTTCAATTAAGCCTGGTTGACTTCATTATCTTATAATTTTCAGTACTCAGCTTGGCACTGCATACCTTTTTGCATTAAAACATTAGTGATTGTTTTAATTCTTTGTGACAACACTAGGTAAGGTGACTTCTTGCTGTTATTTTGTTTAGCATATATTTAGTCCATGCAATACCATTTTGTACATATACTTGCATACAAGTTTTTGAATAAATCTTCTTTTCAGCATTCTTTTACAGCAGTGTCTAAGCAGGATGTAGGTATGTGTGACCACAGGACAGGCCCCTGGGACACTCACCACACTTGCCTAACTTGTACAGGCTGTGAGAGGACGGATTGTTGTCTCTTTTGCAGTCTATGTCGGATGAGGTCTGGAACCTCGCCAAGCATAGACATACCCATAAAGGAAGGAAGAAAGTTCCTTCCTCATCTTCAGAATTTTCGGGTTTTCCTTTTCAGAGTCCCTCGGGTCTCAGAGAAGGTTACCAAAGTTTCTTTGGAGACTCTTAGGGTTAGTGGGCCCCCTCCTAAGGGAGGTTATAAATGGGTTGAGAGTTAGTTGCACCCTTCCATTAGGGAGTAGCAGCACCCTCCCCATTCTGTAGGGCAAAGAGCGAGTCATGCCCTCCCATGGGGGAAGAGCAGCACCCTCTCTTTTCCATTTGAAGAGAAACAATGCTCAGTTTCTACTCTCAAGTATTATAGGTTAGCCCTATCTAACACACTTAAATTTGGACTCTCACCTAGCAGACTTGATCAAATATTTTGAGCTGCAAAGACCGGTCTTGCTCGCTAATGCCTTAATGGAATCTTTCTTATGTCTTGTGGACTTTTAATAACATCCCTCCCCCCATGAACTTTTGGGTGAAGCTTCTGTTGAGAACCTTACCCTCAAGACTGTTTTCTTGTTTTCCTTAACATCCACAAGACAAAGGAGAAAGCTTCATGCACTAAGTATAGCGCAAAATCTGTATAAGGTTCATTGGGAATTATGAGAAGGTTACTTTCCTTTTCCAACCAGGATTTTAGCAAAAGAAAACAGCTTCCATCGGTTGCTCCACTCCCAGTTGAGATCCCCAGTCTTAGTCTTATCTGCACTGGGGATGATCAAGATAGACTTTTATGTCCAGTTAGGGTTTTGATTTTATTTGACAGCGTCTAAAGAGAGAAGAAAGTGTAGGAAGCATATTTTTCTCCCCATTAAGTGTTCAACTGATATTTTAGCTTCCACCATTTCAAGGTGGATTGCAGTAACTATCAAGAGAGCTTATCAGTCCCTTACTAATAGATATCTTTCATTTATGAAAATTAAAGCCCATGTGCCTATCTAACTCATTCATCTCAGGAGTATGTGATGAAAGCAACATTTTGACATTCTCACACTACCTTCTCCTCCTTTTAACTTCACTCGTTAGCTCACCGCAGCGAAGGCATATTTTCCTTGGATCCAATTGTCGTCGCTCAAAAAGCGGCCCATGCAGATACCTTCCAGAAGTAGTCATCAACTATCCAAAGAGGGCGAGTACTCCTTGTGTTTGTTTTTGTTTCGCTAGTTGTGGGATCACCAAACTGACAAATTCAGCTACACAATAGCAGCAGGGATATATTACTGACGTTAAAATGTAGTTGGGGGCAGGGGGTAAAACTAATTTTAATGATGTAAAACTTACCTGTTCCTATTGCCATATTCTCTCCTCCTGCCCTGCACTGATGTCCCACTAGTTTAGGCTATATCCTAAAAAAGAATGAAGGACAGTGCGCATGGGCAAGTTATCTGCGGGATGGAACAGGGGCGATCTAGTGTTCTTGAATTGTCTGGTTCACCCTAGTGGGAGGACAAATTCTCATCATTACGGTCGGTGTATTTTCCACAGGTAAGTAATACATCATTGAAATTAGTTTTACCCCCCCCCCCCCCCCCCAAAAAAAAAAAAAAAAAAAAGAAGACATTTCTTTGAATGGTCTGTAAGTGCAAGATTAAGGATTCATCACTGATGAGAACACAGAACTGAATATTGTACAGCACCAAACTGATATTGAGTCTTTAAAAAAAGCATTTCAAAATGCATCAACAATCTAAAATAATATGAGTACCATTAGATTTGAAACAATCTAAATAATAATTGCATAGAACAGAAGTAAACAGTTTAATTTTCCATCTCATTTTTTATTGTGAAACAAAGATTCAGACAACTGCTGTATGATGCTTCATTGACAGTTACTATGTTGACATATTTACATTAAAAATACAACATGCAGAATTATCCTAGAACTCACCAACCACAGCATCTCATTATTTATTCTGTAATTTTTCTTTCTTCAAGAATTGGTAAATTTGTGAACATTTTAATGAAGTGTCTTGTTGACAATGTTTTTTGCACCTGCACACACTACTTTGAGAAGTTACTAAAATTACTTCAGTGTTTTAATTCAGCCTAGGTCATCAGGCCTGTTTTGTATATAGAATACAAGCATCAGGTTGATTAAGGTTACTGAAAAGCATGGCCGATTGCCAATATGAAAAGTATATAGGTAAGGGAAAGACAAATTCTGCCCATAAATTTTGTGCTGTAAACTCGTCAAAAAGAATTTTTCAAACATTATTGGTAGCGATGGTAATATTGCTGGTAACTGGAGAATTTTATCCCCTGGAGGAATATTGTGTACATGTCACAGATTCGAAGAAACAATAAATTATTTCTCTTAATACTAGAAGGGCAAGAAGATTATTTTGAAAGCTAGGTCTTAACTATTGGTCTGTGAAATAAAATATCTTGATTGCAAAAAATGGAATTTACTTAGCAAACGGTTTGTATAGAGATGGGGAATAAAGCATGTCGTTCTATCACAGAATTTAGATTTGTTTACCACATATATGAACATTTTTTCTATCACAGAACTTAATTATTTTACCACAAATATGAACATTTTATATACCCCGTACACATTTTAAGATTCATCAGACTGTCATTTTTAGCTCACCTGACCATAAGACCAAGTGAGTGTATGGTATGTCCCTTCATCCATCATCTGTCATCCATTAATTGTCCATCAACAACTTCTATTTTCAACTTATTAAAAACCACCAGACTATTTCAACCAAACTTGGCATAAATGCCTTTCAAATTTGTATGCATCATTCTGATCCACCAGCAAATATGGCCACCATTACTAAAAATAGAAAAACATTTAATCAACTTCATCTCAGAAGCCGTTCAACAGAATTTCATCTAATTTGACAGAAAATATCCCTGAAAGAAGAACTTTCAATTTTGTTCAAGTAATGTTGATCCACCATCAGGTATATCCACTATTGCTAAAACTCGAAAAACATTAAAGCAAATTCTTCTCCAGCACCGCTCAGTAGAATTCAATCACACTTGACAGAAAGCATCCTGGCAAGAAGACCTTTCAATTTTATGCAAATGATTCCAGTGTGTCATCAAATATGGCCACTGTTACTAAAAATAAAAAAACATCAAATAAACTTTTTCTCAAACACCACTCAGTGGAATTTGACCAAATTTGACAGAAAGCATCCTGGCATAGAGGTCTTTCAACTTTTTACAAATTATACCAATCTGCCATCAGATATGGCCATCATTGCTAAAGATAGAAAAACATTTCAATTAATTGTTTAAGATAAACTGCTCAACAGAATTTGACCAAACTTTACAGAAAGCATTCTTACATGTACAAAAAAGGCCAGTCTGCCATTAGATACAGTTGCTGTTGTTAAAAATAGACAAATCTTGAATAACTTTTTAAAAAAACCACTTAACAGAATTTGACCAAATTTGACAGAAAATGTCCTAGCCAATGCCTTTAAGATTTATGAAACTGTAGCCATTCTGACATCAAATATGGATGCCATTATTGCAAGTAGAAAAACATTTGCACAGCTTTATCTAAGATAACACTGAACATTTTTTGACCAACTTTGACTCGAATCATTCTGGCATAGGGTCCTTGCAGTGTAAGACAAATTATGCTGATGTGCTTTCAAATGTTGATGAAGATAGAAAAACTAGAGAAAGCTTGAAACAATTCTTTTCACAATATATACAATCAACTGCACTAGGAAAAATGTCAACACAAAGCATCATTATTGACCAAGATATCTTGGCCAACTGCTGTTGCATTTGGCTGTTTGGCACATGTCAGTCAGGTGAGTGATCTCAGGCTCACTTGGGCCTCTTTTTAAATCTAACACTGAACTGTATACCAAGTAATCTTAGGCAAGTCCTTGACTGCAAATAATAATTTTAAAATGTGTTTACATGTATTTATTCAACAAAACTATAATTTTTGACATAAAATGTAGTTTGAAACTAACATTATTTTCAGCTCTTGAAACCAAGAATAAAGGACATAGATTGATGGTTCTTTTACTCATTGCCTATCTCACAAAAAAGTCTACCAACTGAAATTATTGAGTCAACAAGTAATACAATTTTTCAAGTGTTTTCTCAGGGAAGAAAACTAAACTATCTAGACAAAAATAATTTAGTTTTGGTTTTGGTTTTGGTTTTTAACAAAATTTTCAAACATTTGGAGTTAATTGTGGTAAAGATTCATCTTTACAGTTCGTTTTAAATTTAAAGATTCTAATGAGATCTAAAAATTAAGAGTTTGTATTTGAGGTATTTAGGCATCAGTGAATGAATTATAAAAGGTTTACTGTTCCATCACCATTTTTTCTCAGTTTGTTAATAGAATAATGTTATTTATATCCATAATACTCCAGACCAAGCCCCATAATGTCAAAATTTGTTAGTACAAAAATAAAGCTTAAACTGTAAACTACCAAATTCAGTAAAATATTTTGACTACAGTCTATACTCGTTTTTAAGTCGGGTCCAACTGCAAACAATATAGGCTCTGATCCGTTGTCGCATAATGCGCCGGCAGAGCAGGGTCTGTCTTATTTGTTCTACTGATTACTTATAACAAATTGCATAGACCCAGATCTGCTGGCGTATTATGTGATGGCAGATCTGGGTCTATGCAGCTTGGAATTTGGACTCGACTTACAAGCGAGTATACATGGTAATTCTTCATCATTGAAATTTATGAAGCTAAGAGTGGGACCCAAGTTATGTAATACCTGTAAGTTTAATGATTCTTGCATTATTCTAATTAAAGTTGGAGACTGTGACAATTTTTGTGCTTAGAGCTTGAGCTTGAGTTACATGCTCAAAGTGTTTTGAGAATTCTAGGCCAGGATTACATAAAATTGTCATTCCGTCTATACTCGCGTATATAATCCGGGTCCAAATGCAAACAACATAGACCCTGATCTGCCGTTGCATAATGTGCCGGCAGATCAGGGTCTATGTTGTTTGTTCTACTGATTAGTCCTTATAAACTGCATAGACCCAGATCTGTCAGCGCATTATGCAATGGCAGATCTGGGTCTATGCAGTTTGCAGTTGGTATTGGCTTATACATGAGTATATATGGAAAGTCTTTGGTAAATTTACGTCTATAACACTCAAGGCCAGGGCTGTCTTTTCCACATCCAGAAGATTTATGAAAATGTTTTCATATACCCATGTTATTTAGGGAACAAAAGCTGCATCATTGTCTTTAAAGTCATTTGTATAAAACTTTTTGTAGGGTCACAAGTACCTTTTAGACAACAATGATGGAATAATCATAACTTGTTATCTCTTATTACCAGCTCAGCAAACTATGCAGTATGTCTTTGAAGTAATTTTATTATACAACTTTAAACAAGTGTGCCATTACTTAAAGGATGGCAACTCCATGTGCAATGAATGTATTGCCCTATGTCATTCAAACCCTAACACATGCTGATACCTATGGACCGCTGACCAGTACCACAGCTGGCAAAATTGTGATTTACAGGTGTAGTGGTAGCTTTTTGGACATTGAGGTCTAATGACCATTACCTATCCGACTGCCACAAAATATCATATACAAATTCAAATTGTCATAAAGTAAATATTTTTCTGCCATTTTTCATGAGATTTTCAGTACGCACTACAAAATTAACACTACTGAACATGGTGTAACTGTCAATGTTAAATGCTTTGATTTATATGATATACTATGCTACGAGTAGGATGTTATTTCTGTCTGGTGTTATGTCAGTTGTCAGTAGTAATAGTAACATTTGTTTGTCTTCCCTAGGTTGGTTTAGACAATGTGATATTATCACCTATAGCACAGATGTTGACTTTGGAATCCAGATAAGGAATTACAAAGAAAAGCTCATTCTCACATTTGAAACGGGAGGTTTTTTCCTTAAACATTTATTTGGGAAGGTATGTGCAGTTATTTCTATGACTAAAGACTGAAATTGAAAATTGTGAGCTACTAGAATTTTATATCTTAATTGAGAGACTCACTTTAATTAAATATAGAAATCAGCAGTAGGAACAAATTATGTAAACTATGGGTATGTCTGTACACAGTGTCATTTACTCATTAGGGATGATTTATTTTAAAGATTGATTGTACCAATTCAACAAGTTGGTACTCATTTCTTTTTCATTCATTCAAAATAGGAAAGAGAAACAGGACAGTTGATACATAAATCTGTACCTTAAATATTTGTTATGTTGCCACCATATATATAAAGGGGGCAAATAGTGTTACCTTCATCCGTCCATCACATCACATCCCATCCTTTCTGTCATGAATTCATTTAACATTCAATAACTTTAGAAGGACTGCTTGGATTGAATTCAAATTTGGTATATGGTTTTACATTAAGGAAGTACTACCAAATAGTTTTGAACTGAAGAAAAGTAAAGTTTGATATTGCATGATTTGGCTGCTCCCTAAAAGTTACAAACTTTGGTTCTTTTGAAAAGTAAAGGGTATTAAATTTGTATATGCCCACCTAAAAGGCAGAGCATATAATATTATGACATCTATTCATCCATCTGTTGCTTTTTTCCCTCACACAGTGACATCTACCTTTACTAAACTTTGTGGAGGGCTTGCACTTGGATAAGGAAGAAGCCTACTAATTTGGTGGTAAAAAGATCAAATATCTTGGTGACTGTGACAGAAAAAAGAAAAATGATTTCCATGCAATAACATAACTTTAACATCACATACATGGACCAAACATTGTGGATGGTTTGTACCTTGGGTAAGCCTATACATTTTTGGGCTAAAAAAGGTCAAATGTTATGGTCACTGTGACTGTTTTCTTTAGCTCCACTGGTCATAGACAAAAAGAACTATTGGGATGGCCTGTTGTCCGTTGTCCATCTTCTGATGTCTGTCTGTCTTTTAGCAGAAGTTTGTTATCGCTACTCCTCCCAAAAAAATTGGAGGATTGTCATGAAACTTTACACACACATTCATCCTAAGGTCTAGTTGGTCCTAAATGAACATGGTGCTGCTCAGACATCTAATTTGGCCACTATAGCAGCCATCTTGAAAATTTTATTATCGCTACTGAACAGATGTAAAACTAAGACATGTATGTTGCTACTACTTATGTTGTTAGTAGATGACTCTGCAAAAAAAAAAAAAAAACTCAAAGTAAAACATTATAAACAAGTGGAAAAATGTGAAAATAATTGCTTAATGGCCAGAAAAATTAATTTGGTCATCTACATAGGCATACAAACATGTAGGTAACGTTTCATTGGACTACCTTGAGTGGATTTGCTTAATCGTGCTAACAAGTTTTTTTTCAACAAAAGCAAAGATCCCAAAAGTTCAACAAGAGCCCCAAGTGTAACTGATATCACTCTCATAACATAACAGTTGACCATTTTATTTATGTAGTATTCTAAGAACACAATCTATGTAAACTATCTCCCAATCTTGATATCATGTTGAGTTTACCTATTTTACTATAGTCTGATACAAATCCATTCCAAAGATAAAGGCATAATTAATATGCGTAGTCTCTTGCTCATAATCAAAGTCATCCATGATCTTTAAAAGTTAAGTTTACAGACAAAGCTTTCATTTGTGGTCTACAGAGTCACATGTCTTTCTCGTGAGTTGAAATTATATTTCACAGGTTGTTTTGTTTTATTTAAGGCTATGGGTTTCTTTACTCTTGGTGTATAAATCTGGAAGTGTGTCAGGAGAAAAGTGTATTGGGGTATATTATTAGTAAAAGCTAAATATAAATTTACAATATTTGTGAGTAATGGCACTGAGCATATGAAATGCCATACAATAATACACAATACATGTGATAACATTAAATGACAACTGTTTCAGGCACTTTTACATAGCAACACTAGCAACTGTCAAACACTATTTCACCAACATATCAAATTTGCCCAAAAATACTTAAGAATTTCAAATGTTCCAAGTTTTAGAAATAATTCTCTGCAAAATAAATTTATAAATCTGGACATGGTTTTTATATGAAATATTTTCGTACTGGAGCAAAGTCAATATTAGAAATTTTTTTTACTTGCAGACAAATATCCATAATTGTACAAATAAATTCTGATCCTTAATATTGCATAGCTTATTCGTTTTAATCGCTAAGGTCTATTATCGTGCTGATTTTTATAAATTGTTCTACTGAAATGTGCACATCTTGCATTTTAAATTGTATTGTTTTTTTAGCTGGTTTGACCACTTTTTGAAATGGGAAGAACTCTGTGTAACCCCAATCCTATGATTCTCAAAGACAATATGATGGGTTATTTCCCTTGTTTTTCTTTAAAGAGAGAGAAGACATATATGTGAAAATAAAAAAAAATATTTGATTACATTGCATACAAATTTAAAATATTTTCTGACTGCATACAATTTCATTAATATGCGCAGATCTTGCTCATAATAAAACTCACTGGGCATCTTGATGATTTCACTCTATTTACCAAGTTTACTCCAAATCGGATACAAAATACAAACATACAGCAACAAACAATATCTCCCCATTCTGCTACTACAATGGAACATAAAAAGTCAAGTTAATATTTGTGACATAAAACTTTTACTAATGAATTAAATGTAAATTAAATGTATACTTCTGTGCATAATTGTTTTAACAAGAGGAAAAACATTTTCATGAATTTTTGCTAAATGCAAATTTATTATGCATGAAAAATGTGCATCAACATACTTTTTTCATTCAAATGATTCCAGTGTATATACAGTAGACTCACTCTCGATTATCCGAAGTTTGGGGGACTAGAAGAAAACTTCAGATAATACCGGAGTTCGAATAACTAAAGGTCATGAATGTGCAAGTGTACATCAATCCACAGAAATAAAACAAAGAAAGTACCATTTCAGTTATTCTTGTATTGTTTCCTACTACATATCCAGGAAGCCATTTCATTGGCACAGCATAAAACAAAGACAAAAACAATAGTGAAAATTATCATTGTCATTGTCATTTCACAAATAGAAACTTGACTTTTTTTATGTCCCATTGCAGTAGCAGAAAGGGAGCATATTGTTTTGTTGCTGTATGTCTGTCCTGAATCCATTTTAGCATGATAACACAAAAACCATTTAACTTAAAAGCATGAAATTGTGCACACTGTATTATGGTCATTAGTAGATGTTCATCCATTAAAGTCAATTTTACATTTTTTTACATGTTTATGAACCTTTTGGTCCTTTTTTTAAATACAAAACCTTTTTAGCACAATTAATCCAAAATCACTTGGGATAGACAAATGAAATTTGGTAGGCATATGACATATGATCTCAATATTCATAATGTTTTATAACTAGATATTTGCCAATATGACTCAGATGCCCCTACAAATATGATTCAACTGAACTATACAATTCTAGGTCAAAAGGGCTGTAACTCTATTAAATTTCGTAGGAAATGATGAAAATCTAACTTGAGGTAGGTTTTCTTAAAGAGGCACTACCCACATTTTTTTTACAAAAGCAACTAGAATGATAATATTCTGATTCTTTGGCTATTTAAATGAAGATCTTGCACAAAAGCAATGAAATATCTCCATCCAGTTGGTTGTGGATGTTGATTTTTGTGAGCATAATTTGATGCAAAAATAACATAAAACTGCATGATTATTCATAAGGTGAAAACAGGCCAAAAAAAAAAGGTAAAATGGTCTATGAGACCACCTTTAACATGTGCAAGGACATGGCCTACCATATGGTACAAATACATTATTATTCAATAAATACTGAATGAATAACCTTGCAGTTGATATATCTCTCAATCAAGACTTTGAAATGATTGAACTCCAAACAATCAGTTCATCATATACCGGGTAGTATACGATATATACATGTGTCTAATTCTTTATGTTCACTGACCTACACACATGTAGGTCAGTATAAGAGTTTATATACAGTGGTGTCGAGGAAGGAATAAAGGTAAATGATGTGAAATTAGTTCAAAGGATGTAAATAGAAGAAAACAAAAGACAAAATACAACATAAATTGCCTTCATATAAGCGTATCATAAAATAAATAATTCATGATTTCTTTTTCTTTATGGATTGCTGCAAAATAATTTTTAAAGTGTGGTGTTCTGCAGACTACTTTTTTTTTTCTTCAATCTTGTAAAAAAAAATTCATTCGTTTTTTTTTTGCATATGCAAGTGTAAGCAGCTATAGGCACAGAAAGAAAGGAACAAAGAAAAAATAATCAAGCCTGACTTTATCTTTCAGTTCTTGACAAGCGTGAAGTACATTGGCATTAAATGCAATTGTTCTACCCTGAATTCATCACTAAATGAAATGTTAAGGAAAGCATTATTGTTAAAATTTTACCACATCAGTCAACAGCAATACAAAAAAATTTTGATGACAAAAACGACAAAAATATTCATAATGATCTTAAAATAATTATAATAATAACATGGAATGGGAGTAGGAAAAGAGAAGGATGTTGACCACTTGTGCTAAATGTTACTGCAAAGTGTAGAGCACAAGTTACCCTAAATATTTAAAAAAAATTCCACATACATGACTCTGTAGCTTTTGATATTTTACATGATTTCAGTGAATTTACAGAGGATTTATTCACATGAAAGTTGGTGAAATAAAAGACTACTCAGCTTAAACAAAATGAACATTGCAAGCATCTCTTTCTCTCCATTTGATATCATGTGTCTGAATTTTCTTGAACCTCAGACATATGGCCTTATAGATGCTGATGCTGATGCTGCTGCTGCTGCTGCTGATGATGATGATGATGATGATGATGATGATGATGATGATGATGATGATGATGATGATGATGATGATGATGACTTTAAATAATATAATTCCTTTACTTTATTCTGCCTGTGTTTTTAGTAGTAATTTTTACATTCATATTTTCATAATCCATTTCATACTGGAAAATGTTAATGAACCCTAATTGTACCCCTTTCAGATCAGACATGAATAAAACCTTTTGCTTCTGTGTTACAACTAGGGGTTGAATGTAACAAAATAAAGAACGACTCAAACAAGCTTTCACAATTTCTCAAATACAAATTTAATTTCCAAAAATATAAAATATTTCAAACAAACAAAGTGAAAGAATTAAAAATAACTTACAGTTTAGAATTTCCTTAATTAGTCCTAAATTGTTCTAATTCACTAATCCGGAAGTTAATCCAAAGTATTACGAATGAATGAATGTTCCGAGTTAATGAATGTTCCAAACAAATGAATCTTCGTTATGAATGAATGTTCTGAATGAAAGATTGTTCCGAATGAATGGGTCTGGAATGTCCTGATGTACCAATGATTTTCAGTTCTAAATCCAAATGTTAATTTCAGGTAAATTCCAACGGAGTTGAATAATGTTCAGATATTTAGTATGTAATCCAAAAAGTACTATTTAGAAATAAGATATTCCACTAAACTGAATCTTAAACAATAAATAATCCTCCTCTCTCTTTTCTATTTTGAAGTAATTGTGAAGAATGAACAATCAGTGATTAAAATCTTATTATAAAGCCTCGTACTGCATAAAAGAGAATAACCCTTAACTCGGAAACTACGTTCTAAAACAATTCCATCCTCCAGTAAACAACTTTTACTGAACCAATCAGACTATAGGTCGTGCCTGTCAACCTCAAAGTACTTTTGCACTACAATAACAATACCTTAATTTCAAATCAACAAAGTGTTGACTTCTATAAAGACATGGGATCCAGGTCATGATCAGCTACTCACGTGATTCAACATTGTTGTGTTAAGTTGACCGACATAATTATTGATTTTCCCTGGACATGAACAATGACTCATTGTTGACGTACATACGTACTTAAATAGTGTAGGCTACTGAATTAAGGAATTATAATACAATGGTAATAAACCCAAATGAAAACTATTTCATAATTTAAAGATGATATATAATTCTGTAACATACTGTGCACACAGATATAAAGCCAATAAAAAACAGGCATCATGCTTGAAACATGTACTAAAATATGGTAATACAATGTCATTTCTGTTTATCTAGTCATTCTGCACCATTGTGATATAGTTTAAACTGTTCAAAGGAATATACAAATACAAATTCAGTGTTCATGATAGAAAATATAAGCATCCAGAAGTCCTGCCAATATTTTGTCCTTTACATGGAAATCTGACCCAAACTTCTGATTCAGTTCATTCCACTTCCTGAAATGTCTACCATGGTATTTTTCTGACTTTTCTTTTTTGTTTTCCATCATTTCTCCCACTTCTCTTAAAAATTGTAAATTTCAAGAGGTTTCCCAATGAAGAATTATGATTTAAAGCAGGAGCTTTCATCACTCAACACCGTATGAAGTCAGGACAAGCTGAACATGAGATCAGGTATTTTGTCCCTGGGTCACACACAAATATATTTTAACAAGAGCACTGTGAATAGTACATTAGACACTCACCTCCTGTTTAATATTCCTCTATGTGGGCACTAGTAGGGCATGATTGACCCTAGAAATTATTGACCAGCGGGTGTCAATAATATCGACCTCTGGTCAAAGTATGTGGCCATTAACTAAACTTGTTGCGCAGAAACCATTATTTTCTTATTAGACTTACCATGACCTTGATCTCTGACCTATCCCAAAATCTACAGATTTCTTTCATACCTTACTTACATGCAATCCGAAATGTTTGGTCAAGGAATTTACTCTAGAACAAACATTACTGTGCAAAACCCAATTTCTTTCAGTCACAATAACCTTAACCTTCTGACTCCAAATTGATAGGCCTCTTCATTACCTTTAGTGCAAGTCCTCCACAAACCTTGGTCAATGTATGTGGTCTAGAACTAAAGTTATTATGCAAAAGCCATTCACTGTGACCTGAACCTTGACCTTTTGGCCCCCTAAAGCAATAGGATTCTTTCCTACCCAAAGTTTAAGCCATAAACTTTCTGAAGCTGCATGGCTGAGAACTGAAATTTCTGAGCAGAAATCATTTTTCATTTTTCAGTCAGTGACCGTGACACTTTGACCTTTAAACCCCAATATCAATAGGGTTTTCCTTACTCCAAGTGCAAGCCATCTGCACAGTTTAGTCCCGGTTTGTGATGCAGTAGCAAAGTTATTGTACACAAGAGTCACTTGAAGGAACTGACGCTATGCTGTCTGAAAGAATTCCCAGGAATTCAAGACAAAACTATTTCTTGTTTATAACAGCTTAGTGTTAAAACCATCTGATATTTCTGAGTGATAAGATTTTTCAAAATAACCACTCTGACAGTCATATTGGATGTAAGATCAGCACCATTTTCATTTAGGGCAAACTAGACACCATTAGAAGACTTTTGGTTAAAACCTCATGTTGATATAACCATATCTGAGGTCAGATCAGTTCCATTCATTCAGGAACAACTAGATGTCATAATTTGTCTTCTGGGGAAAACCCCATGTCGATATGACGTTTCATTTAGGATGAGTAGCAATAACAAGATTTTCAAGATGGCCACCATGGTGACCACACTGAATGTCTTTTGGCACCATTTTCATTTTGTACAAAGTAGACATAAGAAGTCTTTTAGTGAAAACCCAATGTTGATATAACTATCTATCTTGAAGGAGTAGCAATAGGATTTTCAAGATGGCCACTGTGGCAGCCATATTAGGTATTAGCTCAGCACAATTTTTATTTAAAACCAACTAGACAACATAAGAAATCTTCCGGTGAAAACACCATTTGATATAACTTTCTGTTTAGGATGAATAGCGATAACAAGATTTTCAATATGGCAGTCAGCTCAGCACCATTTCATTTAGGACCCGCTAGATATCATACAATCTTTAAGAGAAATCCTCATGTTGATATGACCATTCATTTAAATGGAGTAGCAATAAGAAGATTTTTGAGCTGGCTACTGTGGTGGCCATATTGGATGTCTGGGCTGCACCATTTTCATTTAGGACCAGGTAGACTCAAGTCTTCTGGTGAAAACCCCATGCAGATATGACTTTCTATTCAAAAGGAGTAGCAATAACAATATTTTCATACTGGCTGCCATGACGGCCATACTGGACATCTAATTGGCACCATTTTCCTTTAGGACCAATTTGACTTCATAAGAAGTCTTTTAGTGAAAAACCATATTAATATGACCATCTGTTCAGTAGCGATAATCAGATTTTCAAGATGGCTGCTATGGTGGCCGAATTAGATGTCTGAGCAGCACCATGTTCATTTAGGACCAACTAGACCTTAGGATGAATGTGTGTGTAAAGTTTCATGACAATCCCCCAAGTAGTTTTGGAGGAGTAGCGATAACAAACTTCTGCTAACAGACAGACATACATCAGAAGATAGCTCTTTGTGTCTATGACCAGTGGAGCAATAAAAAAACAGTCACAGTGACCATAACATTTGACCTTTTTTAGCCCCAAATATATAGGCATACCCAATGTACAAGCCATCCACAACGTTTGGTCCATGTATGTGATGTAAAACTTATGTTATTGCATGGAAATCATTTTTCTTTTTTCTATCACAGTCACTTAGACATTTGATCTTTTTACCACCAAATTAGTAGGCTTCTTCCTTATCCAAGTGCAAACCCTCCACAAAGTTTGGTAAAGGTAGATGTCACTGTGTGAGGGAAAAAAGCAACAGATGGATGAATAGATGTCATAATATTATATGCTCTGCCTTTTAGGTGGGCATATACAAATTTAATACCCTTTACTTTTCAAAAGAACCAAAGTTTGTAACTTTTAGGGAGCAGCCAAATCAGGCAATATCAAACTTTACTTTTCTTCAGTTCATTAATTGTTGGTAGTACTTCTTTAATGTAAAACCATATACCAAATTTGATTTCAATCCAAGCATTCCTTCTAAAATTATTGAATGTTAAATGAATTCATGACAGAAAGGATGGGATTATTTCAAAGATCTCGGTGCTGTGGAAAAAGAAAATTAAAAGGTTTTTTGAAAGTGGAAATAGTTTTCATGTAGTTTTGGACAAAACATCACTCCTTAGGGTAAGAGCAAAGAATAAATTTATCTATAAAGACCTGATAAGAACCAAGATACAAAAGCCAAATGGTAAACATGAAACTTGGTCCAGGCAGCTAGAGTGTGCAATTGGTGCAAATGAATGGACCAACTCTTTTGTTTTGGCTAAACTTTGTACAAAAGACACAAAACTGATTAGCTTTAATTTTAGATTTCTCCATAGAAACATTGCCACAAACCAGTTTATAAAAAAGATTAATTTAAGTGATAATGATAAATGTACCTTTTGTAATGAGGGAATAGAACAAACTGAGCACTTATTTTATGACTGTTCAGTTACTGAACACTTTTGGAAACTGTTGGTGGAATGGATCCAAGCTTATGACCCAAATTTTAGAATTACACGAAAAGACGTCTTTATAGGAAATAACAACTTTGATGATCTTATTAACTTCCTAATTTTGCTTGCAAAATATGTGATATACAGATCACGTTGTGCATCAAAAATTCCAAATCTATCATATTATAAAAACTGTGTTTTATCATACAAAACACTGGAAAAATATGTCGCCAAAGTGAATAACAGAAGTGACGAGTTTAAGAAAAAGTGGATCCTATTATCAACTTTTGGTACATGATTTTTTTTTTTTTTTTTTTAAGGCAATTGAAAACATCTTGGGGTTTGTATGCGAGTATGACTTTGTGTACAATAATTGTGAATGTAAGTGTCTGTGTGTGCATGTGTGTGTGTGTTGTGTAGGGAACACATGTAAAAGATAAGGACGCAAAATAATTTAAGATAATGCCCCATACACCAGGTCAGGTGGTGATGTAGGGGAGTATGTAAAATCCTGACACCTTGTGTTGAATAAAAAAAAAAAAAAAAAAAAAGAAAGGATGGGATCGGATGGGATAGATGGATGAAGGTAACAATATTTGCCCCCTTTATATATATGGTGGCAACATAACAAATATTTAAGGTACAGATTTATGTATCTACTGTGTTGTTTCTCTTTCCTATTTTGAATGAATGAAAAAGAAATGAGTACCAACTTGTTGAATTGGTACAATCAATCTTTAAAATAAATCATCCCTAATGAGTAAATGACACTGTGTACAGAAATACCCATAGTTTACATAATTTGTTCCTACTGCTGATTTCTATATTTAATTAAAGTGAGTCTCTCAATTAAGATATAAAATTCTAGTAGCTCACAATTTTCAATTTCAGTCTTTAGTCATAGAAATAACTGCACATACCTTCCCAAATAAATGTTTTAGGAAAAAACCTCCCGTTTCAAATGTGAGAATGAGCTTTTCTTTGTAATCCCTTATCTGGATTCCAAAGTCAACATCTGCGCTATAGGTGATAATATCACACTGTCTAAACCAACCTAGGGAAGACAAATAAATGTTACTATTACTACTGACAACTGACATAACACCAGACAGAAATAACATCCTACTCGTAGCATAGTATATCATATAAATCAAAGTATTTTACATTGACAGTTACATTATGTTCAGTAGTGTTAATTTCGTAGTGCGTACTGAAAATCTCATGAAAAATGGCAGAAAAATATTTACTTTATGACAATTTGAATTTGTATATGATATTTTGTGGCAGTCGGATAGGTAATGGTCATTAGACCTCAATGTCCAAAAAGCTACCACTACACTTGTAAATCACAATTTTGCCAGCTGTGATACTGGTCAGCGGTCCATAGGTATTAGCATGTGTTAGGGTTTGAATGACATAGGGCAATACATTCATTGCACATGGAGTTGCCATCCTTTAAGTAATGGCACACTTGTTTAAAGTTGTATAATAAAATTACTTCAAAGACATACTGCATAGTATGCTGAGCTGGTAATAAGAGATAACAAGTTATGATTATTCCATCATTGTTGTCTAAAAGGTACTTGTGATCCTACAAAAAGTTTTATACAAATGACTTTAAAGACAATGATGCAGCTTTTGTTCCCTAAATAACATGGGTATATGAAAACATTTTCATAAATCTTCTGGATGTGGAAAAGACAGCCCTGGCCTTGAGTGTTATAGACGTAAATTTACCAAAGACTTTTCATATATACTCATGTATAAGCCGATACCAACTGCAAACTGCATAGACCCAGATCTGCCATTGCATAATGCGCTGGCAGATCTGGGTCTATGCAGTTTGTAATAACTAATCAGTAGAACAAACAACATAGACCCTGATCTGCCGGCACATTATGCAACGGCAGATCAGCGTCTATGTTGTTTGCATTTGGACCCGGATTATATACGCGAGTATAGACGGAATGACAATTTTATGTTGCTACATGACATGTAATCCTGGCCTAGAATTCTCAAAAAAACTTTGAGCATGTAACTCAAGCTCAAGCTCTAAGCACAAAAATTGTCACAGTCTCCAACTTTAATTAGAATAATGCAAGAATCATTAAACTTACAGGTATTACATAACTTGGGTCCCACTCTTAGCTTCATAAATTTCAATGATGAAGAATTACCATGTATACTCGCTTGTAAGTCGAGTCCAAATTCCAAGCTGCATAGACCCAGATCTGCCATCACATAATACGCCAGCAGATCTGGGTCTATGCAATTTGTTATAAGTAATCAGTAGAACAAACAAGACAGACCCTGCTCTGCCGGCGCATTATGCAACAACGGATCAGAGCCTATATTGTTTGCAGTTGGACCCGACTTAAAAACGAGTATAGTCTGTAGTCAAAATATTTTACTGAATTTGGTAGTTTACAGTTTAAGCTTTATTTTTGTACTAACAAATTTTGACATTATGGGGCTTGGTCTGGAGTATTATGGATATAAATAACATTATTCTATTAACAAACTGAGAAAAAATGGTGATGGAACAGTAAACCTTTTATAATTCATTCACTTATGTCCAAAATACCTCAAATACAAACTCTTAATTTTTAAATCTCATCAGAATCTTTAAATTTAAAACGAACTGTAAAGATGAATCTTTACCACAATTAACTCCAAATGTTTGAAAATTTTATTAAAAACCAAAACCAAAACCAAAACTAAATTATTTTTGTCTAGATAGTTTAGTTTTCTTCCCTGAGAAAACACTTGAAAAATTGTATTACTTGTTGACTCAATAATTTCAGTTGGTAGACTTTTTTGTGAGATAGGCAATGAGTAAAAGAACCATCAATCTATGTCCTTTATTCTTGGTTTCAAGAGCTGAAAATAATGTCAGTTACAGACTACATCTAATGTCAAAAATTATAATTGTGTTGAATAAATACATGTAAACTCATTTTAAAATTATTATTTGGAGTAAATCACTTGGCTAAGATTACTTGGTATACAGTTCAGTGTTAGATTTAAAAAGAGGTCCAAGTGGGCCTGAGATCACTCACCTGACTGACATGTGCCAAACAGCCAAATGCAACAGCAGTTGGCCAAGATATCTTGGTCAATAATGATGCTTTGTGTTGACATTTTTTCCAGTGATGTTGATTGTATATATTGTGAAAAGAATTGTTTCAAGCTTTCTCTAGTTTTCCTATCTTCATCAACATTTGAAAGCACATCAGCATAATTTGTCTTACACTGCAAGGACCCTATGCCAGAATGATTCGAGTCAAAGTTGGTAAAAAAATGTTCAGTGTTATCTTAGATAAAGCCATGCAAATGTTTTTCTACTTTCAATAATGGCATCCATATTTGATGTCAGAATGGCTACAGTTTCATAAATCTTAAAGGCATTGGCTAGGACATTTTCTGTCAAATTTGGTCAAATTCTGTTAAGTGTTTTTTTTAAAAAAGTTATTAAAGATTTGTCTATTTTTAGCAACAGCAACTGTATCTAATGGCAGACTGGCCTTTTTTGTACAAACTTAAAAGCCCTTCATGAAAGAATGCTTTCTGTTAAGTTAGGTCAAATTCTGTTGAGCAGTTCTTCTAAACAATTAATTGAAATGTTTTTCTGTGATAGAATTGCACGCTTTATTCCCCATCTCTATACAAACCGTTTGCTAAGTAAATTCCATTTTTTGCAATCAAGATATTTTATTTCACAGGTAAATAGTTAAGACCTAGCTTTCAAAATAATCTTCTTGCCCTTCTAGTATTAAGAGAAATAATTTATTGTTTCTTCAAATCTGTGACATGTACACAATATTCCTCCAGGGGATAAAATTCTCCAGTTACCACAATATTACCATCGCTACCAACCAATAATGTTTGAAAAATTCTTTTTGGCGAGTTTACAGCACAAAATTTATGGGCAGAATTTGTCTTTCCCTTACCTATATACTTTCCATATTGGCAATCGGCCATGCTTTTCAGTAACCCTAATCAACCTGATGCTTGTATTCTATATACAAAACAGGCCTGATGACCTAGGCTGAATTAAAACACTGAAGTAATTTTAGTAACTTCTCAAAGTAGTGTGTGCAGGTGCAAAAAACATTGTCAACAATACACTTCATCTTGAAGAGAGAAAAATTACAGAATAAATAATGACATGCTGTGGTTGGTGAGTTCTAGGATAATTCTGCATGTTGTATTTTTAATGTAAATATGTCAACATAGTAACTGTCAATGAAGCATCATACAGCAGTTGTCTGAATCTTTGTTTCACAATAAAAAATGAGATGGAAAATTAAACTGTTTACTTCTGTTCTATGTAATATTATTATTTAGATTGTTTCAAATCTAATGGTACTCATATTATTTTAGATTGTTGATGCATTTTGAAATGCTTTTTTTAAAGACTCAATGTCAGTTTGGTGCTGTAAAATATTCAGTTCTGTGTTCTCATCAGTGATGAATCCCTAATCTTGCACTGGGGTGGGGGGTGGGGGGGGTGGGGGTAAAAGTAATTTCAATGATGTATTACTTACCTGTTGCTATTGCATAGTTATTGTTCTTTTCCGGATGGAAAATGCCCCGACCGTTATGATGAGAATTTGTCCTCCCACTAGGGTGAACCAGATAATTCAAGAACACTAGATCGCCCCTGGTCCATCCCGCAGATAACTTGCCCATGCGCACTGTCCTTCATTCCTTTTTAGGATGTAGCCTAAACTAGTGGGACATCAGTGCAGGGCAGGAGGAGAGAATATGGCAATAGGAACAGGTAAGTTTTACATCATTAAAATTAGTTTTACCCCCTGCCCCCAACTACATTTTAACGTCAGTAATATATACCTGCTGCTATTGTGTAGCTGAATTTGTCAGTTTGGTGATCCCACAACTAGCGAAACAAAAACAAACACAAGGAGTACTCACCCTCATTGAATAGTTGATGACTACTTCTGGAAGGTATCTGCATGGGCCGCTTTTTGAGCGACGACAATTGGATCCAAGGAAAATATCCCTTCGCTGCAGTGAGCTAACGTGTGAAGTTAAAAGGAGGGGAAGGTAGTGTGAGAATGTCAAAATGTTGCTTTCATCACATCCTCCAGAGATGAATGAGTTAGATAGGCACATGGGCTTTAATTTTTATAAATGAAAGATATCTATTAGTAAGGGACTGATAAGCTGTCTTGATTGTTACTGCAATCCACCTTGAAATGGTGGAAGCTGAAATATCAGTTGAACCCTTAATGGGGAGGAAAATATGCTTCCTACACTTTCTTCTCTTTTTAGAGGCTGTCAAATAAAAACAAAACCCTAACTGGACATAAAAGTCTATCTTGATCATCCCCAGTGCAGATAAGACTAAGACTGGGGATCTCAACTGGCAGTGGAGCAACCGATGGAAGCTGGTTTTTCGCTAAAATCCTGGTTTGCAAAGGAAAGAAACTTACTCATAATTCCCAATGAACCTTATACAGATTTTGCTCTATACATAGTGCATGAAGCTCGCTCCTTTGTCTTGTGGACGTTAAGGAAAACAAGAAAACAGTCTTGAGGGTAAGGTTCTCAACAGAAGCTTCACCCAAAAGTTCATGGGGGGGGGATAATATTAAAAGTCCACAAGACACAAGAAAGATTCCATTAAGGAATTAGCCACCAAGACACTGGTCTTTGCAGCTCAAAATATTGTATCAAGTCTGCTAGGTGAGAGTCCAAATTTAAAGTGTTAGATAGGGCTGACCTATAATCCTTGATAGTAGAAACTGAGCATTGTTTCTCTTCAAATGGAAAAGAGAGGGTGCTGCTTCTCCCCCATGGGAGGGCATGGCTCGCTCTTTGCCCTTACAGAATGGGGAGGGTGCTGCTACTCCCTAATGGAAGGGTGCAACTAACTCTCAACCAATTTATAACCTCCCTTAGGAGGGGGCCCACTAACCCTAAGAGTCTCCAAAGAAACTTTGGTAATCCTTCTCTGAGACCCGAGGGACTCTGAGAAGGAAAACCCGAAAATTCTGAAGAAGATGAGGACGGAACTTTGTTCCTTCCTTTATGGGTATGTCTATGCTTGGCGAGGTTCCAGACCTCATCCGACATAGGCTGCAAAAGAGACAACAATCTGTCCTCTCACAGCCTGTACAAG
Source organism: Margaritifera margaritifera (assembly GCA_029931535.1). NCBI lineage: Eukaryota > Metazoa > Mollusca > Bivalvia > Unionida > Margaritiferidae > Margaritifera > Margaritifera margaritifera. The sequence continues at coordinate 90,359 of JAQPZY010000424.1, read as the reverse complement.
ATAGACAAGTGTGGTGTGTGTCCCAGGGGGCTGTCCTGTCGCCACACGTGCCTACACCCTGCTTAGACACTGCTGTAAAAGAATGCTGAAAAGAAGATTTATTCAAAAACTTGTATGCAAGTATATGTAAAATATGGTATTGCATGGACTAAATATATGCTAAACAAGAAAACAGCAAGAAGTCACCTTACCTAGTGTTGTCACAAAGAATTAAAACAATCACTAATGTTTTAATGCAAAAAGGTATGCAGTGCTAAGCTGAGTACTGAAAATTATAAGATAATGAAGTCAACCAGGCTTAATTGAAAGCTGTGGATAACTAAATTTGCAAAAAAACAGCTGGTAAGATTGCTAAAAAAGAAGGATAATATCAAGAAAAAATATCCGATACTAATTCTGAAATTGAACCAGTGTTTGATAACCAAACACACAATATGAAAGGAAAAAGTGGTGTGCGACCTGTTTTTTCCGAGTATAAAAATAGCACAATTCACAATAAAGGAATGTGAGTTTCGATGATTCATTAAATTATATTGAACAATAAAATGAATCAAAATGAGCCCATAGACCAGTTAGGCAAGGAAAGGGATGTTTTATCTAAATACTTACCCTAGCTAGAAATAATTCTCAACAAAATTAGTACGCCAACACCCTTGTGGGGTGAGAAAAATAAAATGCAGGGTAGGACACAACATGTACCAAAATAAATTGCGAATAACTCGAGAGAGAAAGAGAGCTTGAGAGCTCAATTTAAACAGACAAATTCTTGATCGGGGTAATTCCAAACGACGAAGACAATGCATGTAAGGAAATAGTAACATTGCTGTGCTAACCCATGAAGGGAAAGCGATTCTTCATCGACATAAACAAGGCAGACATTACAGCCATGTGACCGAAAAAAGAATGAAGGACAGTGTGCATGGGCAAGGTATCTGCAGGTTAGACCAAGGGCGATCTAGTGTTCTGGAATCTTCTGATTCACCCTAATGGGAGAACGAATTCTTGTCATACAGTTGGGGTATTTTCCATCCAGAAAATAACCAACTATGCCATAGCAACAGGTATGTATTACTGATATTAAAAACAAAATGTGGGAAAGGGAAATCAAACTTTGGTTTATGGCTCGAGTGAATAAGTGCCATGTGATTGTGTTGACATTCTCTTAAATTTTTAAGTTTGTATATTTGTCTCCTTAGCTATGAATACCGGTATTTAAATATAAAATGAAAATTTTTAAAAAATAATTGTTACTTTTTGTCTTTTTACGTGCTGAAAATCAGGTTGATAAAAATCCTCCTGACATGAAGTACAGAATATACTCGCATACAAGTTAGAGCCAACCTCAACAACATAGACTCTGATCTGCTGTCACATAATGTGCTGACAGATCTGAGTCTATGCTGTTTGTTATGACTACTCAGTAGAAAAAACAACACAGACCATGATCTGCAGGCACATTATGCAACAGCAGATCAGAGTCTATGTTGTGTGCAGTTGGACGTGAATTATACACAAATATGGCTGTTACATGTGTGATGACTACCAGATAGCATATTCAATGTAATACCCTCCCATTCCTGAAAAGTACACAGCTCTCTTTTGGTAAAAGCTCACATCACATGTATCCATTACTAAGCACATGTCCTAGCATGCTTCATGGAAGGGAAATTGTTTAAATCCACCTAGAACATCATAATTATCATGGAACCTACCACCATGCATTCCTCTTGTATTAATACAACCACATTTTGTTGGTTTAATCAATCTCAAAAATGGATATTACATGTCTTTTATTGGATGTGACCATATTGGGAGAGAGAATGAACCTCTAAAGTGGAGAACTCTCAATATAAAGGGAGCTAAATCTCATATTATGGACACACATTTGTTGGGAACACTTTATGACATCACAGTGTGTGCTTTATGATGAACTTTAACTTCAGGAAAGTTACCCAAATTATATATTGTTTAAATGCATAGTGTAGGTAGTATGTCCAATATGGTAGATATATTGATTCTAATCTACCGGTAAGCCCTGAAATAGAACCATTCAGTTACCCAAACATGTGCCACTGCTGAGCCAAAACGGAATTTCAAGGTCATCTAAAAGTTGTTTTGCCCTGGCAAGGACTTGGCGGGCCTTACGAAGGAATCTCTGGTTCTCTGCTGACTGATCTTGAGGGTACATTGTATAGAACTGTTTGGCTCTTTCATGATTACATTCTATGAACCTGGAGTCTACAACCTGCTGAAGAAACTTGGAAGGGTTTTCTGGAATTGCATAAAGCTCACCCTCAAAGAGTACATCCTTTATTTCAAACCTATAAGAAGACCGAAAATGCACTGGCTGATATCAAATTGTAGCCTGAAAATTATGCAAAACACGTCTCTGAATTTCATATGTGAACATGTGGGGAAAATAAAACTGAAATTTAACACATCATTCTGAAGAAAACACCTTTAGATTCATGAAAACAACTTTTGACAACTTTACACAAATGTTATATTCATTCAGCAATAAATTCAATGATGAATTTATTTTGCATTTTAAAAGTACTTTAAATTTTACATTTTGAAAAGATGACAATATTTTGGTAGTATTTTGTGAAAGTTTGTATGGTTGAAGTATTATACTGTATATTACTATAGAGACAACAGGACAGAAGATACCATGCAATGTAAATTATATATTATTGTTTAATCAGGCATCATATATTTTTGAATATACTAAACATTTGTAACAAAAGTTTCAAAACTTCATGTACTGAGATTGCATGTCACTTATCTAAAAACCCAACTTAAATGATCTAGACCTGTCCTGTATGGATCAGAAATGACATGTCTAGTATATGTTGTTTTGGTGTGATTTATTTATGTTTTCTGCAGCATTAGAACTAGAAATATATTCATATGACAAGGCTGCTTTTGCCAATATGGTGCAATTTAAGAAACCTTGCCTTAATATGCAAGAGAAAAGTTCAAAATCAAACAGGAACCAAAACTATGACAAGTCAGAATTTGACCTACCATATGTACTAGCTTACAAGACAAGTTCAACTGCAAACTGCAGAGACCCAGATCTGATGTCGCATAATGAGCTGGCAGATAGGAGTCTATGCAGTTTTTTTAGGAGTAATCAGTAGAACAAACAACATAGATCCTGATTTGCCAGTGCACTATGTGATGGCAGATCAGGGTCTATGTTGTTTGCATTTGGACTCTACTTATACACAATTATATATGGTATGTCTTTTTAGCATAAAGCTTCATGCCAAATTGTACAACAGAATTGCATTGTTTGCTCATTTCTTTTTAAATTCAAGATTATATGAAGGAGTAAATGAGATGAAAAGTGAATATTTTGAACAATACGGAAAATCAATTGAAACGAAGGTAAATGCGTGGCTATAGCCTAGATCAAATATTAATGCTATTAAATATGAAGTCCACTGATGTTTGTCTCAAACTTTCAAACAACTCTTAATTAAATTATGTAGGTCCTTTTGATCGTCAGTATGTAGTAATAACTACAAAATTATTTCTGTTACCCCGAATGTCATTACTCTTCGGCAGATGGATCCCAATTGTGGGAAAATGAAAGGAAATTCAAATGTTGAGTTATCCCTAACACCAAACGTCCCCCTCGATAAGATATTTTTGTCCGGGATGTTACATACGGAAACAAAAGAGTAAATATGTCCTCTCAGAGCATCACATATCGAAAAACTTAACTGGTGTGTACCTTTTGAGCGTTTCAATGTACGCACTTTCTATACACTGTGATAATATAAATTATACAAGAACAAGATCTGAAATTTAGATTTTATATTGACTACTACATCTCTCTTTCTCTCTCTCTCTCTCTCTCTTTTAGTTGTATATGATGTTTACATACGCACATGCTCGCCTAAAACATGTGCATTCTAAAGGTATCCCACATTTGTAGAATCAACGCTTACATGTAGCTCCAAATGACGTGATTATTACTTTTTACCAAGATTTACTGTAGCGTTATGAACTCTGGGACATACAGGTTACCCACAACGTTTAAAATGAAATTTTTGAATTTGTTTTTGGTCTTAAATTCGATGGAACCATTGCTCAACCTCAAAATAATTGTTCAACTTATGTACAAATTTCTCTCGATACTTAAAGACTCCCGTGAAACGTTAAAACGATTGGCAATGTAAGGAAACACCTTAGTAATTTCAGGATGATTGCTATCATTAAAAGCAGATATTCATACATAAACTTCACGTCACAATCATGGACTCTTGTACGATTTATGTAATAAAAAGGATCCATTCTAGGTAAGAGAACATTGACTTGGAACATTATAACTATGATGGATATTTGATATATAATAATTGATAAAATTGGGTTATCAATTCCTCGAATAAACAATGCTTTTCTTAATCTGGATACATAGTTCGAACGCTGATGGTTGTATTATAATTTTTTCATTCTGTCATTTTTAAAAGATGCATGAAAATCGGATGAATAGCACATTCAGAGTGTATCAATACTTTACATGTTGCTACGATGAAGATGTTTCTAAGAAAAATAAAATCATATTTACTCCCTTCTCTGTTAACTTCTTTACTCACTCCATATATGTGTTCTCACTATATATATATATATATATATATATATATATATATATATATATATATATATACTCAAATTATATCAATTGTCGGGTCTGTTTTATATAACCTGAATTAGTGGGACGTATCCTTTATACTTAGAATTTTATTAAAAACACTGTTTTATCCTATGGTATTCACAAATGCAAATGTATATATGGATCCATATTTTATATATTGTATTTAATTCTTTCATATTTCAACAAAATATATTTGAGCCTTAAACCTGTATTATCGGGTCGTAGACCCGACAATTTTATATATATATATATATATATATGTAGGTCAAAGTATATGGATTGTCGGGTCTGTGTTATATAACCTGAATTAGTGGGACGTCTCCTTTATACTTAGAATTTTATTAAAAACGCTGTCTTATCCTATGGTATTCCCGAATGCAAATGTATATATGGGTCCATATTTTATATATTGTATTTAATTCTTTCCTATTTCAACAAAATATATTTGAGCCTTAAACCTGTATTATCGGGTCGTAGACCCGACAATTTTGTATATATATATGTAGGTCAAATTATATGGATTGTCGGGTCTGTGTTATATAACCTAAATTACTTGAACGTCTCCTTTATGCTTTGAATTTTATTAAAAAATGTCTTATCCTATGGTATTCACCCGTGCAAAGGTACATATCGGTCCATATTCTATATATAATATTTAATTCTTTAATATTTCAGCACAATTTATTTGAACCTTAAACCTGTAGTATCAGGTCGTAGACCCGATAATTTTAAATAAACACATATATTAGGATTGTAGTATATCGATTGTCGGGTCTGTGTTATATAGTGTGGATAACTGGACGTCTCCTTTATGCTTATAATTTTATTAAAAACTTATCCTATGGTATTCACCCAAGCAAATGTATGTATGTGTTCATATTTATCTTTCATATTAAAAAAATAATACTAATAATAATAAAAATAACATATATTAGAGCCATAAACCTGTATGATTGGGTCGTAGACCTGCACATTTTATATACGTTACAATATCGAGTGTTAGACTCACTAATAATATATATGATGCATTACTGGGTGTTAGACTCACTAATATTATATATGATGTATTACTGGGTGTTAAACTCACCAATATTATATATCGAACTATTACTATACCATGCGTAACTCTCGATATATTTCAAACTCATATGACGTCATTCTATGCTTTATTGATTAATGTTTTATTACTTGAATTAATAATTTCTATAAGGTATCGGCAACTTTAATTAAGGAGTGATCTCAAATATCACGTGTGGAATTTGGTCCTATCGACACTGTCGTAAATACATCTTATATTACGCCACCGAACCATTGATTTATTTATTTTAAAATAGGTCATTGTCTGTGATGCGAGTAAATAATATCTGTATCAGAGTAAGTTACTGACTCAGTACTAATACATAGAGGATATTTGCTTGTATTTGATGCTAGGCAGTGAATTACTGGATTACCCGAGTGAAATAATTTGTGAAATTTCACTTGAGTGAAAAAATTAATTTTTTCACTGGCAGTCAATAGATATTGAGAACATTATGACTGAGAAATTTCAAAATATCCTAAGACGTTTACGTGATGTAAAGGTAGATATGGCTGCTTCGCATTCAGGCGACTCGGGTTCAAATCCAGGAATGCAATGTTTTTTTCTTTTTCTTCGTATTTTTTTCATCTGCTGTTGTAGCTGAATTGGGAAGGAGCATCATCTTACTACTGATATTTTCTGTGCAAATATACAGCAAACAGAGCAGAACAAAAACTGTAACATTATCGTGCGGATATCCTCTATCCGCTATATTTCGTGCCCTTACGTGAAATTTAACGCGTTCGTTATAATATTGTGAGAATCTATTCAAATCACCATAGAAAGTGTTCAAATATATCTACTTAATTTATTCATCGTAGAAAAATGTTTATTAAATTCACTAAATCCTTTGCGAGCTATCGTTTTTCTGGGCGTCTCAAAATTTGTCTATTTCTGGAAGTCTATCTATGGTTCGTGCCCCTGAAATAAAGGCCACGTGACGTAAGATTGTAATGTGACAAATAGGCCAAAGTGTGGAAACAGATCGTTTATAATGTCTCTTTATTTTAAATAATTTAATTTGTAATATATTTCATTACTTTCGTACGCATATTCACTGCAAAACACATATCAAAAACGATGTCAAAAGAAAGTAAAAAATTTAAAAATAGGATGCGTTTTTTAATTATTTTGTTTTTAAGCTATTTCGATATAATTATCGTATTTAAAGATACGCTGAACTTTTAAAAGATTTTTTTTCTTCAGGCTATGTCACAACAAAGATTTTTCCCCCTACATTACAATAATCCAATAAAGAATTTAATACTGCATACTCTTCCATTTCATTTATTTTTTCTAACATGATATAAGAAGTACATGTTATATAAACGAAGTTTTTACATTGCCTTTGTCGTCTGTGAAATCTCTGTCGTGGATTTCCTTCTAATTAAAAGGTAAAGAAAATCAACACGTGAACAGCGGCCCTGGCTTGAACAGCTAACACTCACGCCAGGGCCATAAACTTGAGGCAAATATGGCATCAGTAAAATTGGCCGTTTTCATTGTGTTTTTTCAATTTGAATTGTAGTTCGTATTTAAATTTCATTTCATCGAATATTTCTTAATCGGAACTTACTATCATTGTCAACGAACGCTAGTGACCAAGCTAATGACGTCAGGATCTCAAAACAAGCACGTGAAGTCGCGAGCACAGGGGCTCGTATTGTTGCTTACAATTTACCTATCAGTCATGCATGTACTATATAAATCTACAAATATTTAAGGTACAGATTTATGTATCAACTGTCCTGTTTCTCTTTCCTATTTTGAATGAATGAAAAAGAAATGAGTACCAACTTGTTGAATTGGTACAATCAATCTTTAAAATAAATCATCCCTAATGAGTAAATGACACTGTGTACAGAAATACCCATAGTTTACATAATTTGTTCCTACTGCTGATTTCTATATTTAATTAAAGTGAGTCTCTCAATTAAGATATAAAATTCTAGTAGCTCACAATTTTCAATTTCAGTCTTTAGTCATAGAAATAACTGCACATACCTTCCCAAATAAATGTTTTAGGAAAAAACCTCCCGTTTCAAATGTGAGAATGAACTTTTCTTTGTAATTCCTTATCTGGATTCCAAAGTCAACATCTGTGCTATAGGTGATAATATCACACTGTCTAAACCAACCTAGGGAAGACAAACAAATGTTACTATTACTACTGACAACTGACATAACACCAGACAGAAATAACATCCTACTCGTAGCATAGTATATCATATAAATCAAAGCATTTAACATTGACAGTTACACCATGTTCAGTAGTGTTAAGTTTGTAGTGCGTACTGAAAATCTCATGAAAAATGGCAGAAAAATATTTAAGTTATGACAATTTGAATTTTTATATGATATTTTGTGGCAGTCGGATAGGTAATGGTCATTAGACCTCAATGTCCAAAAAGCTACCACTACACCTGTAAATCACAATTTTGCCAGCTGTGGTACTGGTCAGCGGTCCATAGGTATCAGCATGTGTTAGGGTTTGAATGACATAGGGCAATACATTCATTGCACATGGAGTTGCCATCCTTTAAGTAATGGCACACTTGTTTAAAGTTGTATAATAAAATTACTTCAAAGACATACTGCATAGTTTGCTGAGCTGGTAATAAGAGACAACAAGTTATGATTATTCCATCATTGTTGTCTAAAAGGTACTTGTGACCCTACAAAAAGTTTTATACAAATGACTTTAAAGACAATGATGCAGCTTTTGTTCCCTAAATAACATGGGTATATGAAAACATTTTCATAAATCTTCTGGATGTGGAAAAGACAGCCCTGGCCTTGAGTGTTATAGACGTAAATTTACCAAAGACTTTCCATATATACTCATGTATAAGCCGATACCAACTGCAAACTGCATAGACACATATCTGCCATTGCATAATGCGCTGGCAGATCTGGGTCTATGCAGTTTGTAAGGACTAATCAGTAGAACAAACAACATAGACCTTGATCTGCCGGCACATTATGCAACGGCAGATCAGGGTCTATGTTGTTTGCATTTGGACCCGGATTATATACGCGAGTATAGACGGAATGACAATTTTATGTAATCCTGGTCTAGAATTCTCAAAACACTTTGAGCATGTAACTCAAGCTCAAGCTCTAAGCACAAAAATGGTCACAGTCTCAAACTTTAATTAGAATAATGCAAGAATCATTAAACTTACAGGTATTACATAACTTGGGTCCCACTCTTAGCTTCATAAATTTCAATGATGAAGAATTACCATATATACTCGCTTGTAAGTCGAGTCCAAATTCCAAGCTGCATAGACCCAGATCTGCCATCACATAATACGCCAGCAGATCTGGGTCTATGCAATTTGTTATAAGTAATCAGTAGAACAAACAAGACAGACCCTGCTCTGCCGGCGCATTATGCAACAACGGATCAGAGCCTATATTGTTTGCAGTTGGACCCGACTTAAAAACGAGTATAGACTGTAGTCAAAATATTTTACTGAATTTGGTAGTTTACAGTTTAAGCTTTATTTTTGTACTAACAAATTTTGACATTATGGGGCTTGGTCTGGAGTATTATGGATATAAATAACATTATTCTATTAACAAACTGAGAAAAAATGGTGATGGAACAGTAAACCTTTTATAATTCATTCACTTATGTCCTAAATACCTCAAATACAAACTCTTAATTTTTAGATCTCATCAGAATCTTTAAATTTAAAACGAACTGTAAAGATGAATCTTTATCACAATTAACTCCAAATGTTTGAAAAGTTTATTAAAAACCAAAACCAAAACCAAAACTAAATTATTTTTGTCTAGATAGTTTAGTTTTCTTCCCTGAGAAAACACTTGAAAAATTGTATTACTTGTTGACTCAATAATTTCAGTTGGTAGACTTTTTTGTGAGATAGGCAATGAGTAAAAGAACCATCAATCTATGTCCTTTATTCTTGGTTTCAAGAGCTGAAAATAATGTTAGTTTCAGACTACATCTTATGTCAAAAATTATAGTTTTGTTGAATAAATACATGTAAACACATTTTAAAATTATTATTTGGAGTCAAGGACTTGCCTAAGATTACTTGGTATACAGTTCAGTGTTAGATTTAAAAAGAGGCCCAAGTGGGCCTGAGATCACTCACCTGACTGACATGTGCCAAACAGCCAAATGCAACAGCAGTTGGCCACGATATCTTGGTCAATAATGATGCTTTGTGTTGACATTTTTCCTAGTGCTGTTGATTGTATATATTGTGAAAAGAATTGTTTCAAGCTTTCTCTAGTTTTTCTATCTTCATCAACATTTGAAAGCACATCAGCATAATTTGTCTTACACTGCAAGGCCCCTATGCCAGAATGATTCGAGTCAAAGTTGGTCAAAAATGTTCAGTGTTATCTTAGATAAAGCTGTGCAAATGTTTTTCTACTTTCAATAATGGCATCCATATTTGATGTCAGAATGGCTACAGTTTCATAAATCTTAAAGGCATTGGCTAGGACATTTTCTGTCAAATTTGGTCAAATTCTGTTAAGTGGTTTTTTTTTAAAGTTATTCAAGATTTGTCTATTTTTAGCAACAGCAACTGTATCTAATGGCAGACTGGCCTTTTTTGTACAAACTTAAAAGCCCTTCATGAAAGAATGCTTTCTGTAAAGTTTGGTCAAATTCTGTTGAGCAGTTCTTCTAAACAATTAATTGAAATGTTTTTCTATCTTTAGCAATGATGGCCATATCTGATGGCAGATTGGTATAATTTGTAAAAAATTGAAAGACCTCTATGCCAGGATGCTTTCTGTCAAATTTGGTCAAATTCCACTGAGTGGTGTTTGAGAAAAAGTTTATTTGATGTTTTTTAATTTTTAGTAACAGTGGCCATATTTGATGACACACTGGAATCATTTGCATAAAATTGAAAGGTCTTCTTGCCAGGATGCTTTCTGTCAAGTGTAATTGAATTCTACTGAGCGGTGCTGGAGAAGAATTTGCTTTAATGTTTTTCGAGTTTTAGCAATAGTGGATATACCTGATGGTGGATCAACATTATTTGTATAAAACTGAAAGTTCTTCTTTCCGGGATATTTTCTGTCAAATTAGATGAAATTCTGTTGAGTGGCTTCTGAGATGAAGTTAATTAAATGTTTTTCTATTTTTAGTAATGGTGGCCATATTTGCTGGTGGATCAGAATGATGCATACAAATTTGAAAGGCATTTATGCCAAGTTTGGTTGAAATAGTCTGGTGGTTTTTAATAAGTTGAAAATAGAAGTTGTTGATGGACAATTAATGGATGACAGATGATGGATGAAGGGACATACCATACACTCACTTGGTCTTATGGTCAGGTGAGCTAAAAATGACAGTCTGATGAATCTTAAAATGTGTACCGGGTATATAAAATGTTCATATTTGTGGTAAAATAATTAAGTTCTGTGATAGAAAAAATGTTCATATATGTGGTAAACAAATCTAAATTCTGTGATAGAACACCATGCTTTATTCCCCATCTCTATACAAACCGTTTGCTAAGTAAATTCCATTTTTTGCAATCAAGATATTTTATTTCACAGATCAATAGTTAAGACCTAGCTTTCAAAATAATCTTCTTGCCCTTCTAGTATTAAGAGAAATAATTTATTGTTTCTTCAAATCTGTGACATGTACACAATATTCCTCCAGGGGATAAAATTCTCCAGTTACCAGCAATATTACCATCGCTACCAATAATGTTTGAAAAATTCTTTTTGACGAGTTTACAGCACAAAATTTATTGGCAGAATTTGTCTTTCCCTTACCTATATACTTTTCATCTTGGCAATCGGCCATGCTTTTCAGTAACCTTAATCAACCTGATGCTTGTATTCTATATACAAAACAGGCCTGATGACCTAGGCTGAATTAAAACACTGAAGTAATTTTAGTAACTTCTCAAAGTAGTGTGTGCAGGTGCAAAAAACATTATCAACAAGACACTTCATTAAAATGTTCACAAATTTACCAATTCTTGAAGAAAGAAAAATTACAGAATAAATAATGAGATGCTGTGGTTGGTGAGTTCTAGGATAATTCTGCATGTTGTATTTTTAATGTAAATATGTCAACATAGTAACTGTCAATGAAGCATCATACAGCAGTTGTCTGAATCTTTGTTTCACAATAAAAAATGAGATGGAAAATTAAACTGTTTACTTCTGTTCTATGTAATTATTATTTAGATTGTTTCAAATCTAATGGTACTCATATTATTTTAGATTGTTGATGCATTTTGAAATGCTTTTTTTAAAGACTCAATATCAGTTTGGTGCTGTAAAATATTCAGTTCTGTGTTCTCATCAGTGATGAATCCTTAATCTTGCACTTACAGACCAGTCAAAGAAATGTCTTCTTTTTTTTTTTTTTTTGGGGGGGGGGGGGGTAAAACTAATTTCAATGATGTATTACTTACCTGTGGAAAATACACCGACCGTTATGATGAGAATTTGTCCTCCCACTAGGGTGAACCAGACAATTCAAGAACACTAGATCGCCCCTGGTCCATCCCGCAGATAACTTGCCCATGCGCACTGTCCTTCATTCCTTTTTAGGATGTAGCCTAAACTAGTGGGACATCAGCGCAGGGCAGGAGGAGAGAATATGGCAATAGGAACAGGTAAGTTTTACATCATTAAAATTAGTTTTACCCCCTGCCCCCAACTACATTTTAACGTCAGTAATATATACCTGCTGCTATTGTGTAGCTGAATTTTTCAGTTTGGTGATCCCACAACTAGCGAAACAAAAACAAACACAAGGAGTACTCACCCTCATTGAATAGTTGATGACTACTTCTGGAAGGTATCTGCATGGGCCGCTTTTTGAGCGAAGACAATTGGATCCAAGGAAAATATGCCTTCGCTGCAGTGAGCTAACGTGTGAAGTTAAAAGGAGGAGAAGGTAGTGTGAGAATGCCAAAATGTGGCTTTCATCACATCCTCCAGAGATGAATGAGTTAGATAGGCACATGGGCTTTAATTTTTATAAATGAAAGATATCTATTAGTAAGGGACTGATAAGCTCTCTTGATAGTTACTGCAATCCACCTTGAAATGGTGGAAGCTGAAATATCAGTTGAACCCTTAATGGGGAGGAAAATATGCTTCCTGCACTTTCTTTTTTTTTTAGAGGCTGTCAAATAAAAACAAAACCCTAACTGGACATAAAAGTCTATCTTGATCATCCCCAGTGCAGATAAGACTAAGACTGGGGATCTCAACTGGCAGTGGAGCAACCGATGGAAGCTGGTTTTTTGCTAAAATCCTGGTTTGCAAAGGAAAGAAACTTACTCATAATTCCGAATGAACCTTATACAGATTTTGCTCTATACATAGTACATGAAGCTCGCTCCTTTGTCTTGTGGACGTTAAGGAAAACAAGAAAACAGTCTTGAGGGTAAGGTTCTCAACAGAAGCTTCACCCAAAAGTTCATGGGGGTCGGGTGTTATTAAAAGACCACAAGACACAAGAAAGATTCCATTAAGGAATTAGCCACCAAGACACTGGTCTTTGCAGCTCAAAATATTGTATCAAGTCTGCTAGGTGAGAGTTCAAATTTAAAAGTGTTAGATAGGGCTGAAATATAATCCTTGATAGTAGAAACTGAGCATTGTTTCTCTTCAAATGTAAAAGAGAGGGTGCTGCTTCTCCCCCATGGGAGGGCATGACTCGCTCTTTGTCCTTACAGAATGGGGAGGGTGCTGCTACTCCCTAATGGAAGGGTGCAACTAACTCTCAACCCATTTATAACCTCCCTTAGGAGGGGGCCCACTAACCCTAAGAGTCTCCAAAGAAACTTTGGTAATCCTTCTCTGAGACCCGAGGGACTCTGAGAAGGAAAACCCGAAAATTCTGAAGAAGATGAGGACGGAACTTTCTTCCTTCCTTTATGGGTATGTCTATGCTTGGCGAGGTTCCAGACCTCATCCGACATAGGCTGCAAAAGAGACAACAATCTGTCCTCTCACAGCCTGTACAAGATAGACAAGTGTGGTGTGTGTCCCAGGGGGCTGTCCTGTCGCCACACGTACCTACACCCTGCTTAGACACTGCTGTAAAAGAATGCTGAAAAGAAGATTTATTCAAAAACTTGTATGCAAGTATATGTAAAATATGGTATTGCATGGACTAAATATATGCTAAACAAGAAAACAGCAAGAAGTCACCTTACCTAGTGTTGTCACAAAGAATTAAAACAATCACTAATGTTTTAATGCAAAAAGGTGTGCAGTGCTAAGCTGAGTACTGAAAATTATAAGATAATGAAGTCAGCCAGGCTTAATTGAAAGCTGTGGATAACTAAATTTGCAAAAAAACAGCTGGTAAGATTGCTAAAAAAGAAGGATAATATCAAGAAAAAATATCCGATACTGATTCTGAAATTGAACCAGTGTTTGATAACCAAACACACAATATGAAAGGAAAAAGTGGTGTTTTTTCCGAGTATAAAAATAGCACAATTCACAATAAAGGAATGTGAGTTTCGATGATTCATTAAATTATATTGAACAATAAAATGAATCAAAATGAGCCCATAGACCAGTTAGGCAAGGAAGGGATGTTTTATCTAAATACTTACCCTAGCTAGAAATAATTCTCAACAAAATTAGTACGCTAACACCCTTGTGGGGTGAGAAAAATAAAATGCAGGGTACGACACAATATGTACCAAAATAAATTGCGAATAACGAGAGAGAGAGAGAGAGAGAGAGAGAGAGAGAGAGAGAGAGTGAGAGAGAGAGAGAGTGAGAGAGAGAGAGAGAGAGAGGGAGAGAGAGCTTGAGCGCTCAATTTAAACAGACAAATTCTTGATCGAGGTAATTCCAAACGACGAAGACAATGCATGTAAGGAAATAGTAACATTGCTGTGCTAACCCATGAAGTGAAAGCGATTCTTCTTCGACATAAACAAGGCAGACATTACAGCCATGCGACCGAAAAAAGAATGAAGGACAGTGTGCATGGGCAAGGTGTCTGCAGGGTAGACCAAGGGCGATCTAGTGCTCTGGAATCTTCTGATTCACCCTAATGGGAGGACGAATTCTTGTCATACAGTTGGGGTATTTTCCATCCAGAAAATAACCAACTATGCCATAGCAACAGGTATGTATTACTGATATTAAAAACAAAATGAGGGAAAGGGATATCAAATTTTGGTTTATGGCTCGAGTGAATAACTGTGATGTGATTGTGTTGACATGCTCTTAAATTTTTAAGTTTGTATATTTGTCTCCTTAACTATGAATACCGGTATTTAAATATAAAATGAAAATTTTTAAAAAATAATTGTTACTTTTTGTCTTTTTACGTGCTGAAAATCAGGTAGATAAAAATCCTCCTGACATGAAGTACAGAATATACTCGCATACAAGTTAGAGCCAACCTCAGCAACATAGACTCTGATCTGCTGTCACATAATGTGCTGACAGATCTGAGTCTATGCTGTTTGTTATGACTACTCAGTAGAAAAAACAACACAGACCATGATCTGCAGGCACATTATGCAACAGCAGATCAGAGTATATGTTGTTTGCAGTTGGTCTTGAATTATACACAAATATGGCTGTTACATGTGTGATGACTACCAGATAGCATATTCAATGTAATACCCTCCCATTCCTGAAAAGTACACAGCTCTCTTTTGATAAAAGCTCACATCACATGTATCCATTACTAAGCACATGTCCTAGCATGCTTCATGGAAGGGAAATTTTTTAAATCCACCTAGTACATCATAATTATCATGGAACCTACCACCATGCATTCCTCTTGTATTAATACCACCACATTTTGTTGGTTTAATCAATCTCAAAAATGGATATTACATGTCTTTTATTGGATGTGACCATATTGGGAGAGAGAATAAACCTCTAAAGTGGAGAACTCTCAATATAAAGGGAGCTAAATCTACTATTATGGACACACATTTGTTGGGAGCACTTTATGACATCACAGTGTGTGCTTTATGATGAAATTTAACTTCAGGAAAGTTACCCAAATTATATTTTTTTTAAATGCATAGTGTAGGTGGTATGTCCAATATGGTAGATATATTGATTCTAATCTACCGGTAAGCCCTGAAATAGAACCATTCAGTTACCCAAACATGTGCCACTGCTGAGCCAAAACGGAATTTCAAGGTCATCTAAAAGTTGTTTTGCCCTGGCAAGGACTTGGCGGGCCTTACGAAGGAATCTCTGGTTCTCTGCTGACTGATCTTGAGGATACATTGTATAGAACTGTTTGGCTCTTTCATGATTACATTCTATGAACCTGGAGTCAACAACCTGCTGAAGAAACTTGGAAGGGTTTTCTGGAATTGCATAAAGCTCACCCTCAAAGAGCACATCCTTTATTTCAAACCTATAAGAAGACCGAAAATGCACTGGCTGATTTCAAATTGTAGCCTAAAAATTATGTAAAAACACGTCTATGACTTTCATATGTGAACATGTGGGGAAAATAAAACTGAAATTTAACACATCATTCTGAAGAAAACACCTTTAGATCCATGAAAACAACTTTTGACAACTTTACACAAATGTTATATTCATTCAGCAATAAATTCAATGATGAATTTATTTTGCATTTTAAAAGTACTTTAAATTTTACATTTTGAAAAGATAACAATATTTTGGTAGTATTTTGTGAAAGTTTGTAATGTTCATGTATTATACTGTATATTACTATAGAGACAACAGGACAGAAGATACCATGCAATGTAAATTATATATTATTGTTTAATCAGGCATCATATATTTTTGAATATACTAAACATTTGTAACAAAATTTTCAAAACTTCATGTACTGAGATTGCATGTCACTTATCTAAAAACCCAACTTAAATGATCTAGACCTGTCCTGTATGGATCAGAAATGACATGTCTAGTATATGTTGTTTTGGTGTGATTTATTTATGTTTTCTGCAGCATTAGAACTAGAAATATATTCATATGACAAGGTTGCCTTTGCCAATATGGTGCAATTTAAGAAACCTTGCCTTAATATGCAAGAGAAAAGTTCAAAATCAAACAGGAACCAAAACTATGACAAGTCAGAATTTGACCTACCATATGTACTAGCTTACAAGACAAGTTTAACTGCAAACTGCAGAGACCCAGATCTGATGTCGCATAATGAACTGGCAGATAGGGGTCTATGCAGTTTTTTTAGGAGTAATCAATAGAACAAACAACATAGATCCTGATTTGCCAGTGCACTATGTGATGACAGATCAGGGTCTATGTTGTTTGCATTTGGACTCTACTTATACACAATTATATATGGTATGTCTTTTTAGCATAAAGCTTCATGCCAAATTGTACAACAGAATTGCATTGTTTGCTCATTTCTTTTTAAATTCAAGATTATATGAAGGAGTAAATGAGATGAAAAGTGAATATTTTGAACAATACGGAAAATCAATTGAAACGAAGGTAAATGCGTGGCTATAGCCTAGATCAAATATAAATGCTATTAAATATGAAGTCCACTGATGTTTGTCTCAAACTTTCAAACAACTCTTAATTAAATTATGTAGGTCCTTTTGATCGTCAGTATGTAGTAATAACTACAAAATTATTTCTGTTACCCCGAATCTCATTACTCTTCGGGAGATGGATCCCAATTGTGGGAAAATGAAAGGAAATTCAAATGTTGAGTTATCCCTAACACCAAACGTCCCCCTCGATAAGATTTTTTGTCCGGGATGTTACATACGGAAACAAGAGAGTAAATATGTCCTCTCAGAGCAACACATATCGAAAAACTTAACTGGTGTGTACCTTTTGAGCGTTTCAATGTATGCACTTTCTATACACTGTGATAATATAAATTATACAAGAACAAGATCTGAAATTTAGAGTTTATATTGACTACTACATCTCTCTCTCTCTCTCTCTCTCTCTCTCTTAGTTGTTAGTTGTATATGATGTTTACATACGCACATGCTCACCTAAAACATGTGCATTCTAAAGGTATTCCGCATTCGTAGAATCAACGCTTACATGTAGCTCCAAATGTGATTATTACTTTTTACCAAGATTTACTGTAGCGTTATAAACTCTGGGACATACAGGTTACCCACAACGTTAAAAATGAGATTTTTTGAATTTGTTTTTGGTCTTAAATTCGATGGAACCATTGCTCAACCTCAAAATAGTTGTACAAATTATTCCAAATTTGTCTCGATATTTAAAGACTCCCGTGAAATGTTAAAACGATATGCAATGTAAGAAAACACCTTGGTAATTTCAGCCTGATTGCTATAATTAAAAGCCGATATTCATACATAAACTTCACGTCACAATCATGGACTCTTGTATGATTTATGTAATAAATGGGATCCATTGTACGTAAGAGAACATTGACTTGGAACATTATAACTATGATGGATATTTCATATATAATATTTGATAAAATTGGGCTATCAATTCCTCGAGTAAACAATACTTTTCTTAATCTGGATACATAGTGCGAACGCTGATGGTTGTATTATAATTTTTTCATTCTGTCATTTTTAAAAGATGCATGAAAATTGGATGAATAGCACATTCAGAGTGTATCAATACTTTACATGTTGCTACGATGAAGATGTTTCTAAGAAAAATAAAATCATATTTACTTCCTTCTCTGAAACTTCTTTACTCACTCCATATATATGTTCTCACTATATATATATATATATATATATATATATATATATATATATATATATATATATATATATATATATATATTCATTAATGTGGATTTTGTTCATCACAATTAATCAATTAATGTTTGCTATACCATAGATATATAGATAGATAGATTTGCATCTTGATAAAAGTCTGTTTCACCTGAAATTTAAAAAAATCCTAATGTAACTTTAATTATTGACGAGAGAGCGAGACTCCACCCACGTTCATTGTAGACTTCGGAATGGAGATGACAGATAAGTCAACGATTTTTAATCCGAAACCTCTCGTAGGTGTAGTATAAAGTGAGTTGGTATCTTACACAATTGGTAGTCCTTACTTCTTTTTCAAACGTACTTTGAACTTTTTAGGGAACATGAAAATTTATGATAAAGATCACGTCCTTGTGTCTCTAAAGGACGTGTTTCACAATATAAATTACCCGCCCAATGTTTAGCCATTTGATGAACATCACACAATAAATCTATTTTCTTTCCGACTTCCTGTTCGAACATTTCCCGCCTGAATAGACGATCAAAGATGACAATTGTGATACAATTTAAATCAGTCACAAAGTATGTATAAAACCTCCCTGTTTTAAAGCACGTATTACCTACTGGAAGACCTTCGACATGGTATTTACCCGATATCTAAATAAACGACATCGATACAAAGATGTAATAAATAACAATAAACAACACTCCCTTATACTTTGGATTAATGTGCGACTTAGTAATGATTCTAAATTTGTTTGGACAAGACACGAGCGAGCTTTGAAAAAAATACTCGGATGACCACTAATATTTAGAAGGGAAGAGCTGATCCGCAATATGTTCTTAACTAGTCGTCAATTTCGCGAGTTTTCCTGGTTATGTCTGAGAGAAGGCAATTAAACACCGGCTCACTCCATGTGTTTCGCGTTTGATTTTAAAGTGTGGCAGATTGGTTTTGATTTGTTCAGAAAAATGAATTTTAAATTTATTCCTATTCCAACATTTCGTAGAAACCGAGATATTTTAAACAAGAGATGGGGAATTAATTCGCGGGCTATCAATCTATTTACCATACCTACCTATTTGTGTGTGTGTCTGTGTGTGTGTGTGTGTGTGTATACATACATACATACATATATATAAATATATATATATATATATATATATATATATATATATATATATATATACATGATACCTCAACCAGTCTTGTTTGCATAAGAATTAATAATGTAAGATATTTAGTCCATATTAATTACCTTGTATCATCCAGAATTATATAAAGGACACAGTATAAGTCATGACACTGCAATTATTATTGATCATTATAAGTGTAATTGTCTTGTTTATCCTTGTGAAGGAAATAACGACACGAATGATCAAGTGTTTGATGATTGATTTATCGATTTACTGATATACTGCTTCAACATATGATTCAGTTTAGAATTGGTCTTTGCTTATTTTGTCTTCGCAATCCACCTTCAATATCTACGGGAAAAAAAAGAATACACCGGTAGTAGCTAAATGCATCTCGACATATTGAACATCCCTCGGTAATTTCAATCCAGCATGGTCCAATAACTTTCAAATTCTACGTTAAGAAAGGGTTGGGGATACAATTTAAAACAAAAAGCAAAGAACACAGCACCAAAAAAAAACAAAAAAACCCACCAATCGTAGTTTACACTGAGGCGAGTGAGGAATGATTTAACCGTGTTTGAAACTTCTTATAAACATATATATATGATCTTCATTCAAGCTCTCTGCAGCAACTCTGAGTCCCATTTTAAGAGGAGCCTCAATCACATTTAAAGAAAACGCGGCATAATAAAAATAGCTCGCCTCCTAAAACATTCGTGCTACTCGAACCTATTATGGCTTACATTTTCCATTAGACAGTGAATGCAGAGTTACAATAATTGGCGCTAGGTTGCATACGGTATAATGACGATATTGTGTAATAGCTTTTGTTTGTAAAGGTGTCACGCGACATGCCCAAGGGAATAACCCAAAACACGCTTATCCAAAGGTTGCCTATTAAGCAGTTTTCAAAATACTGAAAAGAGGAATTTTTAAAGGGAAATGCCAGCGGTGCCTCTCTACTATCATAAAAATTCAACTTTGATGATGTATTTTTGAATGCTTTCAGTATTAAACCAGGCCATATTCGTTTCCAGATATAGCAACGTTGGTCCAGTTATAACAAGAACATTATATTGCAATGGAATTTGGCTGATACACCAGCACAAGTTTCGTCTCAGAAGCCCTGGCAGTATGATGGGTTGATGTTTCAAATGCAACAGCAGATCTTAATACCAGCGAATGTGGCTCAGCAATATTGGAAATAACCTGTACAGCTATTTTTAAAATATATTTTCCTACTGTTTCCATTCACAATTCATGTCTGTACAGTAAATTGTGCACATTTGTTCCTGGTAGACAATAAAAAGAACAACAGTTTACGTTGTCCTCTTTAAGAAATGATGCTAACACTGTATTGACTCCCCAAACTAATTTTAATTTGATGTAACAAATTTTCTTTTTCTTTTTGTAAAACGTATCTATTGAAAATCAACCTGTTGACGATATTAGTTGTCATTCATGAAATGTACTTTAAAGATTGTTACACAACTCTTCCCACATCGAGGCATGTAATCCATTGCATGTATATAGATCTCATTGTAAAGGCCTGTTGCGACTCCATTTATTGTTACAAGAAAGCTACATTCACACCGTGCATACAAGATTTCTGTGTTCCAGACAAGAATGATCATAGAAAAAGATCAGTCTCACTACGCTAATAAAAACATGTATTTTGTATGAGTCACACGTTAGTGGTGATCTCTCGGGGCTGTCCTTTATTAACTGGTTTAACAGGCTGAGCTTTTTAAAAAAAAAACTCTTAGAGAAACCTGGATTATGTTGTAAATGAATGTGCACGAAAACGTTATTTATCTACGATCTGACAATTGTAAGTTCGAAGATTCTGATGAATTTAAGCATATTGATTATACTATTAGACAAAATAATCCTTTAATCCAATTGTAAAATCTCTTTGACTAAGGAATGAATCCGTCACAATTTATGATTTCTTCCTACTTTAACAAGCCCGACGGATAAATTGTTCAGTGATAAACTTAGCAGATCAAATATTTATAAGGCAATATTGTTCAGTGGTTTACAAATATAGCTCATAAAAGAGGCAGAAGTGAGCAAAATAACTATTTTCTTGTTGTGAAACACCAGCTGCAAATCACACAGTCATACAATACAGTATGTAACCATAAATAGGTTTCCATTCCAGCAATTCTAGAGATTTATATGGTAATTACAGTTGTTTTTTAATAGTATCACCATTCCATACATGGAGGTAAAATACCCACACCTTTATTCTTATTTTGTAGGAAAATAAAAGCATTTTAAACAAAGGAATGTCTTTCTTTTGACGACTGGAGATTTATTGCAAGAGGTGACTCAGTAATGTTGACCAAACAATGTTGAACAATCAATTGCCCATAGGCCTGCATTATGGCCGCTTTGTAAAAAAAAATATAATTGGTTGTCAAAGTCTTTAAACTGTTACAAGTACACATGTGTGGTTTTGACTATACTCAGTCATTCACAATTGGAATCAATGAACATTTTAGTACTTATATCAATTATTTGTAATAAATCTGATAATTCCACAACTTGTCAAAAGGTGATGTTGCTATAGAAGTCATATTTTCTGGAACTTAAGAATTGAACGAATATTTGCTCCATAGAGCTTCTACTCGAAACATAAAGTTTCATATGAAAAACATTCATACCTGTAGAAGTTAAAGATTAAGCTCTTAATCAAAGCATTGCGACTCATATTTCAACGTAATCGTAAGCGAAGTCTGAAAGTCACGATTTTTTCAGCCTTATGTTCACGTATGCGCTTAAACTTTACAAATTATTTAATTGTATCATCACATTATCTACATAATCTTTTACAAAATGAACAGATTCTTCCAAACATACACACAAAAAAGAATGATATTTGAACGAGAAACATTTATTCCCATAGCCTGATGTAATTTCAATCTTTCATTAGAGTTGACGTCAGAAATCGCACGCGTCACATAAAGCAGCATGATGAAGCAATAATATGAAATTTAAACTACAGTAGGAATTTAGCCGATAGTTTCAATTTTTCCTCCTAGACGATTTGTGTCTTTAAGACACAAGCTATTTCAAATAGTTAAAGCTACGCCAGTTATGGCATTTTAAAACCATGCGTAAAACTCACTTTAGTTATTTAGAGATTTTGTCACCAATTAAAGATTTATCTTTTTGTATTATGAGGAAATATTGATATAGTTAAAGTAAAACCTATCAATTGCAGCCGCCCATGGGAAAAGGCCAAAACTGGTATTTATAAACAGGTGACCCCTGTAAGCAGGTTCACGTTTCGAACTTGGTTTTGGACAAGTGCAATGCGCGAATACCATTATTATTATTATTGTATCAACTGATTTATTTTAGTCCACTATTCAAAAAATAATAAACTACATGTGCATTCTCATAAAGTTATCTTTCACATAATATTACTGTATCCGACTCAGTTTAATACATCCAATAAGTTAAATCATCACTGACTCTTAACGAAAAAGTGACTGATCTTAACTTGTTTGTGCACCATTACAAAACACTAATTTCACTACTAATTGACAGTTTTCATATGACCGTGTAACAGACTTGTTTTGGCCACCTTGTATAATTAGGCTTAGAAACAGCTGTTCACAGTTCAAACAATATCTGGATTAACCGCTTACTCAACTCTCCGAGATGACTGACGTCAATTCAACGTGGCTTTTTAAGTAAACATTATGCCACAATTGACAAAAGTGCCACACCTTTAGACCTTTATTTGACCTTTAGACTAAAGTCTATCTTCATGGGGCGTGGACTATATAAACCAGCAGAATCGTTTCTTCTGCACAAATCAACATCAACAGACGCTTCGCTGCTGTTACAATCGTCTACACCAACATTCAAAATATTCGTTGTCTGACAAAAGGTAAAATTCATATTTATTATTGTAATAATGCATTGTATATTTCTTTCAAATAGTTGAAACAATTAAAGATTAGTAAGAGAGACATCTGTATGAGTCAGGACTTAGTATAATTATGATAGGAGGGCCAATATTCTAAATCTGATAAGTTACGATTATTTTATTTTGATTTGAGGCGGGGTAGGTGGGGGAGAAATACAATCCTAACTTATTTATTCTAAAAATGTAAACACTGTTCCTTATTTCTCGAATGCATTTTGTGATGAAATGATACAGAACAAAAAATTTCTATATCGCATTTATTTTGGGAGATTTTAGACCAATATTTAATTTTTTTTTTTCTAATTTTATTTTTAATTTAATTGTGAGCTGTGGGCTAATACGAAGGAATATAGCTGCATTACGTGCTGTTTTTAGAAAGATAAGTATATATCTGCGCGTGTGCACAGTTTTAGCACATTATGCATGCCCCTATATTCTTAAATGTATGATCAGATCTTTCGTTTTTTTTTTAAGATTATTGTATCATGGAGAGATCAGTTATGTTCCTACAATCTCTGTTGATGCTGGTTGTGGCCATCCAAGTAATTTCTGCCTGCCAATTGTGTAGAAGGAAGATCACATTGGAGAAGGCCATCTGTATTAACTTGACAGGTAAAAGAATAAAATAACGATACTACTTTTGATACTGTTTCTACAACTGCTGCTGCTACTAATACTACTACCAGCTCTCTTACAAGTGCATACACCACCGGAATATTCTGACCATCATCGCAACTACTACTTCTACATATACTACTACTACCATTATAGAAAATCTTATTTGGCCAAATATTGCTCATCAATCACTATAGGTCTTAGTAATACTTCAATGTACTACCTCCACTCAAACTAGCTCATTTGGTAGAATTTTGTATTTCAAATAGTGAATCGTACTCATGCAACAACTAGATTAGCATGTTATTATAGCTATTACTAGGGAACACATGAAACAAAAAAAGAGTAATTCATCCCAAATTTTTTATGTTTGGTAGGACAATAAAAACAAAGATGCAACAGTGAAATAATATAGTTCATTTGTGATTTCTTGAGGTAAATAATACAATCTCAGTTTTAGAAAATAAATAAATAATAACAAAACATGCTTTTTGAAGAAAAGACACATATGCACATCATAAATATATATGTTACTCAAAATGCTATTATCATCCAGTTTAGATTAAATTAGCTCTAAAGATAAAGCTGGAATTTAATATGACAACCATGCTGTAATAGCTGTTAAAATTTCTTTCTCTAAAATCAAGTTAGACATTCCAGTTCGTTGTGTGTGATTATTAAGGGCTGGAGTAGGGAAATTGGTGACGTGGTTTTCAAAATGTTATTGACTAAGTCAGCAACGCAGTGACTTTGAAAACAAGGAATCAGACTGTGGGATTATGTCATAAGTTTTGAGATAATTGCATCCTTTTGGGTATAGTAAGCTTGAGGTTTGGTATGATAATCAAGCAAATTATACAGATTCTCACACGTGGACGGCAGGAACAGGCGATGAACTGTTTGTACTTACCTACCATCGGGTTAATATTAATTGGACTGTTTACAGTTGCTTGTGCTATGCTGGATTTTTTTGGGGACTCTGAACAAGAATCAGTCAGCCTAAACCATGATTCTTCCAAAGTGCGCAAATGGCAGAGAGCGAACAAAGATTGCGTCTCCTGTCTGCCATCATGATTAAATACATGTTCTGTGACTTTTAAAGCGCAGCTAATCCTCTATTACACTTTAACAGGAAAAATGACGTCACATAAACACAGAAAAGGTCCGACTCATGACAAAAGTAAAGCGTGTTTCCTGTCAAAGCACCACCAAAGCACGAAGCTGACTATAGTGGCGTTCATTAGATTATAACACACATCGTGTAGAATAACGCATTGTAAATCTGCCAAGATCATTTACTTCTTGTCAGAAAATGAACACGAGATGTCATCTCCTTCTTTTCCCTTTCATTCTGTACATTTTCTGCAGAGGTTTTTTTACTCTTCACGGGTGGCGCCAAAAAATAATCACACTCCATTGTTTGACTTTATTCTTACCATTATTTACGTCGAAATGCAGCTCTAAATGATCATTTAGATACTTTGTTCTCGTTCTAGTATACAACACAAATTGTCACCACTTTAGGTTAGTCACTTGGAAACATTCACATCGCCCCCAATTAACCATGTCATAATTGTGAAATCGTAAAATTGGAGAACGTAAGTACGAATTATTGTGATTAAAGTTATTTACTTCGATAAATTCACCACGATAACAAATTAATACCACGTTAATTAATATGATCTTTTTAGTCTTAAAACAGCATAAAATAAGTACATCAAAAGTTGATAAAGTCATCATTAATATGTAGCTTTGTTTACTTTTTCAATTGAAAGAGCCTATAAAAACTGTCAAACTAAATAAAATGCTTTTAAAGAGAATCTTATGGAAATGAAATATGCATTCAGCCACACATACATACACACATACATGCATACATACATACAAACATACATACACACATGCAAATGTGCCTGGGCACGTTTGTAGAAACCTTACAGTTGAGTTTCATCACTATACTAAAAATATCTGTTCCTGTATTGCAGTGGTCGCGGCAACTCCACTGAGCAAGGAACCTTCTACAGGACTTTTTTATACCACAGTATACAAGATGCAACTGGATGGCATGTACCGAGTGAGTAAATAAATCTACTTAGGATATACTTTTGAAGCAATCCCAACAGTTAAGCTTTGCTTCTCGAGCGCAATGTCTAAAAATATTTTTCGTAATTAAGGACAGTGTTCGGTTGATGAAATGGCAATTCATTATTTTACCAAGCATCTAATACTTCCCATGATGTAGAGCAACATAAGAACATTTAAAATGAAATGGGGAAGGAACTGTGATGTAACTTCTTATTAGTAGTGTCAATTTAGTTTCCTGTGCTATACTGTTACCACTTATACCATTAGCTGATAATATGCTGCAGAATAAATTGAATCTAATTTTGTGCTCACTTGAAAAAGTTCTTTTAATTTTTGCTGATTTTGTCTTTTCCACATATCTTGTAAAATGTTCTCCTTGCTATTTACTAATTGCATATTAAATTAAAAAAATCAATCGTATTCTTCCAGTGCGATTGAGAATTTCATTTTCTGTGTAATTTTTGTATCGTTTTTTATTGTTTATTTCAAAGTTGGGTGATGTAGTGCTTCGAACATTTTCATTTTATTGCAAGCATTTATCAAATTCACCCAGTGGATTGATAGGGTGATGAATTTGCACTGATTCCTCGTGATTAATTATATTCATTTATGCAACAAAAACCAGGCATTTCGTCCAATGAAGTAGTTAGAGTTGTGAATGTTATATCCTTCTGCACCAAAAATGAATTCAAAATTTATATAATTCAAGAAGAAAAAAATCTTAAGATTATTGTATTGCATTTTTAACTATCCTCGTAATTTTGCATCTCGGTATGGGATTTAGTAAAGGAATTCCTAAATCCTCCGTTATTTAGAGTTCTTATTTATATCTTACTTATGTTGTACGCATGCCTGTACGATTTCATTGAAATTGCCGGTATAACGAGCGTTAAAATTAAAACAATTATATTTGCTGAATTGCAATCGATTTAAATCTCTTACATTTATAACTGGACGTCTGTTTGATTCACTCAAAGAGACGATACTTTTCAAT
This sequence comes from Margaritifera margaritifera, assembly GCA_029931535.1. Classification (NCBI taxonomy): domain Eukaryota; kingdom Metazoa; phylum Mollusca; class Bivalvia; order Unionida; family Margaritiferidae; genus Margaritifera; species Margaritifera margaritifera. The sequence goes on along the minus strand of JAQPZY010000424.1, from coordinate 63,152 downwards.
TCAATCTCTTTGTTTTCGACATCCTATAACAAATAAATCACCAGCAGATTCCATATGTATATTGTGTAGCTGCCTAACGTTGAGGTATCCAGTGGACTAAGGGACACGAAAGACACGTATTGCTAACCGATCGCTGTAATCCGACACGGACACCACATATTCATAGTATCAGGTGTACAGTGATACATGACCCAAAACAGCATGTTTACTGGATGCCTACTGTTATGGTTTATACTAAGCTTATTTTTCAACATTGGTTAAAATATAGACCACGTGTTCAAAGATATATTAAAATGCAACTCATTCCATCCAGTTTTATCAGTAAACTTCTATTATAACTGAATAATTTTTAATCCGGAGTCAGAATATACTAACACTTCTTTGCCCGCTCAAGAAAGATTTATTAATTAAAATTAACAATCTTTATTTTGTTAGATTCACAGGAAAGCACATTTATCTTATTCTTTTAAAAGACATTTCACCTTTACCTTTTCAGCCCGGGTTTCATCCCATGAAAGAGAGCGATGTTTTCGAATTGCATTATAGACATTGGGGAACTGATTGTGACCTTGTTTTGGAAATAGGCGAGGAGTATTATATTGCTGGTAAGATATATAACTTCAAAAAGCCAAACATGAGCTACCCCAGTAATCTATATGACTAGTAGGATCTGCATAATCCTGTTGTAATGCAGTTTCTTGTCTGCGACTTAAGAAACCTTGAAACGATCACACACTCTAACGAAATATTGGTATCTCAGCGTTACTACGACACAACGATTAACACACACACACACACACATGTATATATATATATATATATATATATATATATATATATATATATATATATATATATATGTTTTTTTTTGCTTTTTAATATTGTTTATCCTCGTGACGAAAAGGTTTATTGCTCGAAATGTTGGCAAATTCTTCTGTGACTGCTTGGTTACCAATTGACAGTTGTAACACACACACACACATCATATATATATATATATATATATATATATATATATATATATATATATATATATGTGTGTGTGTGTGTGTGTGTGTGTGTGTGTGTGTGTGTGTGTTTCAATCGCAATCCAGTTCTTGGCTTGGACTGCTATATTTCCTACAGAGACGGTAGACATTAGTATCGGTATACAGATGCCAGCCATATTGAACATTGCCGGATCTCATCCACTTCTCTGGAAAATCATTCCACTTGCTTGTCAAACATTTGGTCGTTTAATTTAGATTTGGAGTTCAGGACTCTTCGTTCATTATCGAAGCATGGCAAAAATGTCCTGTTCAGATAAACAATACAATTTTCACCTACATTTAAATATACATTTGTGCAATACCATCTTCCGGTGAATCAATGTTTCAAACTATTGATCCTCGAACAGTTTGCTATGTATCGTTGGTACATGCTGCCTTTTATTTTTTCCCTCAAATGCAGTCTTAGTCTTTCGTTTCATTACAGTCCAGTAGGATTGTTATAACCTGAATAGATACCATCTTAATTCTTGTGTAAAATATACCGACTTTAAAACGACAATCAATTATGAATAATTAAGTAAATTCGAAGTTTACCAGGAAATAAACCGAATATTAGGAATCCAATCATTGAATAATTTTGCTATAATAATGAAACCCTAACACTAATGCCTTTCATTTATTTCTCAGGCGGAGATGGTAAATATTTATGCAAGGTTTGTTGAATAATAATGGAGTAATTTTTACTAACAGTACATATTTTGAAATTCTAATACGAAAAAGCAGGAGAAACATTAATAACATTTTCTGAATATCAAAGTCGCCTTAATATCAGGAGGAAGGCACTGCACATATATTATATAGAAAATATTATACTTACAACAGAAATCGGAAATCGTGCACATAAAGAACAATGAGCAAGAACTAAATAACAAACTCGACTGACAGTCAGATAGACAGACAGATAGATAGATCCATTGATATATATATATATATATATATATATATATATATATATATATATATATATATATATATAGATAACAATGAATATAGTATTATATCTTATTTTAGGATTTATAGATCAGGCTGGTTCCTTTGTCACCACGAACTGTTATTTTACACAGCTTGCTTACAAGAACGGCGTCCCCTATGAACACTACTTGGCCAATTATAATCTTGTAAGTGGCCTACGTGATCCTGACTGTAAGAAGTATCATCCTTAGTATCGAGCGCTTGTATAACTATGATAAACAAATAAAAGCATTGACTTATTCTTAGTGCGCTCTATTAATATGGCTTATCAACTTTCTATCTATCTATCTATCTATCTATTTTTCCCCACGGGGAAAATAAGAAAAAAACAGACAAGGCCAAACCAATTCAGATATCAAACAAGTACAATGTGCGCCTTGTTGTGACGATATCATTGGCGTTTTAAAATGACACGTGCAGCTGATGAACTACCCATAACCCCGAATTGGACAGATATATTGTTTGTCTAAAATTATATATTCTGTTTACGAAACACAAATTATGATTGCAAAATGTCATCCAACTAATGTTCTCTAATTACGTACTTTTGTTTAATGACAAATTGATGTTATTCTTTAAGTCCAGATTCACCATCTCTAGTTGTTTGTTTTCTTTCTCTTAATACGTGTGCTTTTGACCAACAGTTAACCGCTTCGTGTCATGTTCCATTTTTAATTATGCAATGGTCGTAATGAAAACCACTAATACAAATTCTCAACCAAAAGTCCAAGTTAATCGATATTCTTCTCTCAGGGCAATGTTTCCACTTGATAGTATACATTTTTGTCTTTTCGTTTTATATTAGAGGTTTATGTCCCTTCGTTCATTGTCTCCAGCAGAGCGAAAAATATTCTGTTCATTTGAACAATACAAATTTTATCTATTTTTAAATATACATTTGAGCAAGATCATCTTCGGGATTAAAAGAAACCGTCTCCTTGACTGTCTGTATCTCTCAGCTCGACTTTGCGTACGAGAGGAATGACGTAACAAGATATATTGGGGCCTTTCATGTTTGTTCTTGCAGTCGTAATTCACATGCTTCTGAATTTCACGCGCTTATATATACATGTGTCAGATTATCTCTAAATTACTTTTAATATTTGATAAATTAATGTAACAACTAATAAGTAAGGCAAGGACCACTGCTATTTTCTATTTTCTTCACAAAACCAACAACTGATCATATTTGCTAGGTATCTCATGGTGGTATCAAGCCTTATAGTAAAAGTACGTGAAAGTTGAAATAAGGGACACTAGAGAGACTACAGAAAATGGTCCTATCCTGATATTTGGGAGAACAAAAATGTTGGTAAACACACAAAGGAGTTAACTTTTGTTTTAAAGATATGTTATCGTTTAGTTGAGATTTCTGCTAAGGAAGAATTCATTGTGCTCCACGGATGATCCTCTAACATTGTGACTATCTGTCGTTGATACATTTTCCGTTTTCCATGTTTCACACATACTGTCTTTAGTGTCATTACGTTCCAGTGGAATTGTTATAACGAAAATCGCTTATAAATAAATCAGTAAACTAATAGTTACTTTAGTAAAAAGACAGAGAAGAAAACTTTGTGCTACAATGGAAATCTAAAAACAAGTTGTTTTGATGTAATCCACCGTTGGGTGCAAAAGTTTTTTGAAGAATAATGGTATGTATATATATATCTATATATATATATATATATATATATAATATATATATATATATATATATATATATATATATATACGTACACACACAGACATGTTACTGACGCATATAAATTTATTCCAAACAAGAAATGACCGATAAATAATATCCTACTATCAAATTCGTCGTAAAATCTGGAGAAAGACTTTGTTCTTATATTACGCATGCAGGGCGCCAATAAAACGTACACTTACACACCCAAAAGAAAACAAACGAGACAAAGAAGTTAATGACAACTCGATTGACAGGGAGAGATGTAGATAGAACGACAGACAGATAGATAGTAAAATTGATTGATTGCTGGGTAGATACACAGATAGATATCAGCTATCGGTACCACCAGTAGCTGATGGACCTGCGATCCAGCAGGGGTAGGGGTTGGAGTGTTTCTGAAACGGGATTCGATCCAGTGCCTCAACGGTATATTTTATATTGGGACCATGGTCTGACAGGTACTTTTCTTCACTGCATGTAATTTAGAATTTTCCCGTACATAGCAGTGAATAAATGTTTGCATTAAAAACGGAGAAGCTTCTTAGACAGACGTATTCTTATAATACTTTCTCGAGACATTTTCACTGTATGGTCAATTCTCAGTCTTGGCATTTCTAGAGCGGCTGCGTCAGGCACGGCCGTCTAGAATAACTGCAACTAGTGTCTCGGGTTGTACTGCATTGAAAAGGTGAATATAATGAAGACATTTCGATATCGAATACTGAGGGTGTTCAGTTTACATGTTGCAGATACAAAGAAGTGGGTGCCGATAAAGTTACTTTAAATTCACTGTAAGATTTACCTGTGATGAATGAGGAGACTAAGGGAAATAATCGGAAGTAGTTAGGTTCCTATTACCGCGGCATTGAGCATTTCCGAGAACAGCTGAATCTATTTATTGACCTCCATTCTTCTCTCCCTCCGTCGCTCTCTCTCTCTATCCCTCCCTCCCCCATCTCTCTCTCTCTCTGTTTCACACACACAGACAGACACACTTGAGTTTCCTATAGAATGATTTCGATTTAAATCATTATTGTATCTGTTCCCCCATTAAGATACCTCTCCAAAATTTGCCGTATTCAAATAGATTACGTGAAACAGAAAGCTCTGTGACTTTAGTTTCTGAACCTTGCATAAGTTTACATGTGTTATGAGAACAATTTCTATCCTATGTTTGCTGATTTCATAAAAAGAGAACCGATAACTGCTAAAAATCTTTAGCGTGGCGAGAAACAATGTAACGGTACATGGCCTTTTTAGCGTGATTCCAATATTAATTAGTTTGCTTCAATGTTAGCCCTAAAACATTAGTCTTCAAAAACAATTCAGTGCTGTCCTTGCTTCAAAAAGTAGCAATTTTGTTAGCGCCACTCTTTGCTTTTAAAATGTACAAGTGCACTAAATATAACGCCTCGGTAACATTTTGACGCCTCGTACGATGTAAAAGATTCTCTGAATATAGCGCCTAGATACAATTGTCAAAGTCGCGTACGATGTAAAAAAGTACACAGCCCTTGTTTGACAGAATATAGGGTATGCGTTGTAACATATTTAAAAAATATTACATGCCGTGTTCACTGACCGAATTTTAGACTTAAATTTAGTACATTTGAAATCATACTGTGTTCATTAGACAATAAATATTGATTTAACACTGGTTTTTCCAAAATTGATGAATGAAAAAAAATATGGCAATGAATATTTCTAACATAGGATTTATCCTGTTTTGTGTGTCTTGCTTCAAATATTCGTTAACTCTCTCCCTCTCTCACTCTCTCTCTCTCTCTTCTGATAAACCTATGACATCCTATTCGTTTCTGTTAGAAAGCAGGCGACCTCTCATTTCTCTCCAAACACAAGCAACACTGTTAAAAATCAGACAGACTCACCACACATGATACACCTATGACGTCATACCACATTTCTGTTCAAGTGTAGACCGTCATCTATTGCTACACTGTTACAAACCATACCCCTGGTTCTCAGATACTTATCAATGAAAATTTTTGTCAATGAACATTTCTAACTTTGGATTTACCCTTGTCTTTAGAAACTCATACAAATAGGGTACTCTAATGTTAATTTCTCGTTGTCCTATAATACGGTAAAAATGGTGTCCTACTTACATTTCTTATTACATTCCATAATAATAATAATATTAATAATAATAATTTTGTATGGCACGTTGAGTATGACCCTTGATAAGTCTGACTATTAAATAAACAGGGTATTGGATAGTAGATAACTGGACTTTAACTATCTCTCTTTCTCTCTGTGTTTCACATACACACACAGACAGACGCAAACACACAGACAAACATACACACACCCTCTTCTTTTAAGGGTTGTTAGTTTTATTTAGAAGGGCTTTATATGGTCTGTAGCCTCTTGAGGAAGGTTTACTCTATAGGGCTGTAGTGGAGATACTGAAGGAGGTAGAGTAGGTATATTATAAAGGGAGGTAAGTAAGGGGTCTTATAGAAGGGGCAAGATGTTTTGTACTTAATTTATAAGAGGGATAATAAAGCGGTATTTGAGGTTAGTGATGTTAGTTTTATTTAGAAGGGATAGATAACTGTTTGGTGGATAGTAGGTCCTTGTTTGTTGGATAGTAGATTTTTGGATAGTGGATAGTAGATCACTGGTTGTTGGATAGTAGATAACTGGTTGTTGGAAGTAGATCACTGGTTGTTGGATGGTATATATCTGGTTGTTGGATGGCATATCCCTGGCTGGTGGATAGTAAATCCCTGGGTGATGCATAGTAAATAACTGGTTGATGAATTGTAGATAACTGGGCTTTGATAATAAATAACTAAGAGTGTGTGCATATTTCATCCCGTCCGTTTACATCCTACCCACTCTTGTGTGATAGTACGTTTGTTTGTATGTAAGTATACCACGTGTAACAACACTATCACCCTTTTCTTTAGATAGTAGGGGTGTGTGTTTGAATTGTAATCAAAACCAGTTGCTGGATAATAGAGGTGTGTGTTTGGATAGTAATATAAAAGGGTTGCTGGATAGCAGGGGTGTGTGTTAGGGTTGTAAAAAAACAAATGATTGTTGGATAGTAGGGGTGTGTGTTTGGATTGTTATCAATAAACAGTTGCCTGGATGCTGGATAATAGGGGGTGCTGGATAGTAAGGGTGCATGGGTGCTGGATAATAGATAATGGTTGGTGGATATTATATAACAGGGTGCTGGATATTAGACAACTAGATGGTGGATAGTAGATAATTGGCTATAGAAAGCGCTAGATTTTTTTTTATACCTAATTTATAAGAGAAATCATGGAGTGCTGTGGGGGTTAGGGACATTAGTTTTATTTAGAAGGGATAGATAACTGATTGGTGGATATTATATAACTGTGAGCTGGATAATGGACAACTAGGTGGTGGATAGTAGATAATTGGTTAGTGGAAAGTATATAACGGGGTGCTGGATATTAACAACTAGGTGGTGGATGGTATATAATTAAGTATTGCTATGTAAGGATTATGAGGATTGTATTGTTTTTTTAAAGAAAGTAGCTTTGGTAGGGATGGAAATATTATTGATTGGGATAGAGATTTTAGCCTGATATAGAGCTTAGGGTTAGTGTTATGGTTGTTAGTATTATTTAGAAGATATTTAAATTCTATTGTATATCCCTTCTTTTAGATCTTAGCCTGTTCTTGTTATAGACAACAACTAAAAATAAACCCTACACGTGATAAACCTGAAGACGTTGCAGCTTATGTCATCCATACAGACGACCGTCATTGTTCAGGACCTCTGTTAAGATACACAACTTCAATGTATGGCTGTCTCATGTTAATTTTCTGTCTGTTCCCACAAAATTTCTACCCTTTGTCCCTATAACTTTCGACCATTAATTTTACCACGTTAATTTCCCGTTTGTCCCTATAAACGTTCGAACCTATTTAACACAGGCCTCCTCTACATCATTTCATTTAGAGAGTAAACCAAACGCGCATTTCTCTTCCAAACACACGCAACACTGTTACAAGACAGACAGACTCACCTGACGTCATACGACCTTTCTGTTCGAGTGCAGACCGTCGCCTCATGCTACACTGTTACAAAACATACCTTTCAAGATGGCACCTATGTTAAATTCCCGTAGAACCCCGTACATTTTTGACCCTATTTAACACAGGGTCCCGGTATACACCTAAAGTGCAAGGTTCTACTACTGAGATTTAAAGACATAGAAGATATGATTGAAACGTGAGAAAACATTTTTGCAAAGACTAGTGTTAAACTATCTAAGTGCTTTTGGGATCTATGTATCAATTTCTTAGATGTTAACAGCACAAATATACAACATGCACACAAATACATAATGAATACTTTAAAACAGACAGGAACACCGTACTTTAAATCCTGTGATTTGAATAAACAAAGAAGCTTGAATGTGTGAGATTGGGAAAAACTAGTCATTTGCACTATGGCTGATCACTTTGTGATCATGTTAGTCGTGTATCCCGTATACCGAGGAGTTTCTCGACATTGAGGACATTGTTTGGGGAGCCTGTTCTCATAGATTTTTTAACACATGGCACCCGTGTTGAAACGTGTGGTTTCTCAAGGATTGCATGCTTTAAAAAACGCGGCCTTGACTCAAATAAATGAATTCATCCAAAACGTTCTCATCGAATAACAGAGTCCCAAACAAGCGTTACTGAATGCAGTTGAAAATGTGTTAATCCAAACAGGAAAGGAGCTCTTGAAACCCCGATAAACACCTACAAATTCATTTCACACTCCCGTGGAAGGTACTGAGTATTCATCCACGTCGTAGCAAGGATAAGGCAGAAAGAGACACCGAAATTCATTAAGACCTCACAGAACAAGGCAAGAGAGAGAATAAAAGACGAATGTTCCAGGACAGAACGAGATATGTTTGCCGTGCCACCGACGATGATTACGATGCAAGTATCTGAGAGGGTAGAATTTCATCCCATGTCGTCTCTGACAACATCAGCTCCCTTCGAGTTTGAAAGTCAAGGACACACCGTAGATTACATCGATCTGAATAGCAGTTACCTGTACCTGAAAGTGAAAGCCATCAAAAAATAACAACACGAATCCAGACGCAGATGTCAGAGTGACTATAGTCACCAATTTCATGCATTCGTTGATTGAACTGGATTTGTATCTGAAGAACAAACTCGTCAGCATCAGCTTGAACATTTTTACCCTTATCGCACTAACCTGGAGAATCTCCTGACTTACGGAAAAGAAGCCAGGCACACGCTCCTCGATGCTTGTGTGGTGTAGAAACTCGACATGTTGCGCGCGTCCAACAACACAGTGTTGACAAGGACGGATGATCCTCACAATATCGGATTTAATGACTGACAAAAGTAAATAAAGCAAGGGCGTTGTTTAGAAATGAATGATCGAAGTACCGTTTTTCAGTCGATGGCTGATGCTAACGAGTACAAAGCCAACATCGTGTGACGTGTGCAAATCTTACCAAAAGTTGGAAATGATTCCAGGCAAGCTCTGACGAATTGATGTCAAAATCTTAACCACTGCTGCTAACGAGTACAAAGCCAACATCGTGCGACGTGTGCAAATCTTACCAAAAGTTGGAAATGATTCCGTGCAAGCTCTGACGAATTGATGTCAAAATCTTAACCACTGCCTCCGGAAACCAGGATCAGCTCCCTAAACGTCTGCTCATTGGCAGAGCAATGGATGAAAACTCATTCCAGTTCCATCACTGCCACGTATCCAAGATAGAAGTCATCCGGGACGGCCAGACGTTGTGTACAATACCCTTTGAACCTAACTTTGCCCAGAAGAATTAGTTGAGATCTTAGTTGAGTCTGTTTGAAGCCACGTGACAATCGGGGACCAAAAGTTCACACGGTATTTCAATACGACGACTGTGCAGGAAAATATTGTTTGTGGGAATTTGATTTCACTCCTGGCCAAGGCAATGACGAGAGACATTTCCATCTATAATATACATGTAACTCCGTGTGGAACTTCAGTTTGCACTAGTCCTCGATAACACAGTGATCGTGATCTTGTTTGCAGAATTCGATGTACCCTGCAAATCAACAGTCTCAAAGAAGTGATCTTGAGATATAAAAAAATGGAACACGAAGCCATGGACATAGACGATCAAGAACAGGGACCATAGCAGTTACAGATACAACCTCAAAGAAGTAGTGGAGAAGACGAAACAATAGTGTCACGATGGCCAGAACAAGAACAACAGGTATTTTCCAGTTTTGCTCACTAATTGGCCGAAAAAATCATACTCTTCTCCAGAGAACATTGTTAAGGTTGTCAAATTAATCATCCTGGTAAAGTTGTTTAATGACGAGTCAAGAAAAAAAGACCACTCGAAACCTCGACCGATTCCTTAGAGGCGAAATGCACCAAAGCTCTCATGTAGCAGAGTATAGATAATTCCCCCTCTTCGACTTACTTCACAGTCCTCTTTAAAGTAAAAGCAAAGTGTCAAATCAATACCTGTGAGAAAGCAAATGAATACCAGCTCCCTGGAATATAGTGGTCTAAAGATGAACTTCCTCATCGAAAACATAAAAGATATTCGAATTTATGTCATCAACACGGACGACAGTCATCAACCAGGAACCCACTGGCTCACAGTCTACTTTTCCAATGTCGACAGCTTGCAATATTCTGATTCCTATGGACTACCTCCTATCGAAGACAATATCATTTACTGTATGAGACGAAATGCGGTATCCATTCAATTCAATAATGTGAGATTACAAGGATTAGATTCCATTTTGTGTGGACAATATTGTGTATACTTTCTTCATCAACGAAGCCTTGGATTCCCATTAGAACATTTACAGACTTGTTTTGGACATTATTTCCATAGAAACGATGAACAAATAGAAACGTGGTTTAGTGAACATTATGGATATGTTTTCTTGAGCTCAACACATAGTGTCCATCAATGACAAAATGACTGTTCTAGATCGTTGGAAGTCAGGTCTTACTGTCTAACGCTGTCAACCTTGTCAATACATTCATGTTTAACTTTTTGGCATTTGTATTTGAGATTGAAAATATTTTGTGGATTTGTATTTGTATTTTAACATAGTGTAATGAAGAGGAAGGACTGCCCTAATCCTCACTCTTTATTTCTTTGTTCATGTTTCATTTAGCGGGGCTTATTTTGCTTTTATAAAATATTCAATTTGAAATGGGTGTTGGTTAGTTTGTGATTTTTAAAACAATAAATCTTTTAGATCCTCTTTAATTTTTTTTTCTCTCTCTCTCTGTCTCTCTCTGTGTCTCTCTCTCTCTCTCTCAATCTTTTCTTTGATTTCTTTCTAAGGGAATGTTTTCTTCAAAGATGATTTCTTTCACGTGCGATCCAAGCTGTGCAGACGGGAGGAGACTGAGGACCCATTGCTGTCACCACAAGACGCTTGGAGGGTTGGAGTAGGAACAGCAAGTCATCACCAAAGACATGTTCCTCCAAAAAAGCTCAATGAGCGGGAGTTTTCAATTTGGCTTTCAAAAACCTCATTTTGATTACAGCTCAGTATAATGATAAATTTCACTCTTTCGACCCACCGTGTAAAACAAAGCTCTAATTTCATCATGAACTTGAGGAAAAAAGTAAGATCACGAAATTATTGATGGGTAACTCATACCCCGCATTGATATACACTCTTTGGACTGAATAAGCACACTCTGTACACTAGATTCTAATTTTGAATGAAATAGGTAAATTGCAACTAGACACAATTATTACAATCAAAATATGTGGCTAACACATAATTGGCACGTTAGGAACAGTCCAACTTAGATAACTGGGCAGAATGTGACTAAGAGAGTATAGCTGCCGTTTCAGTTCATGATTCCGGTGCCACTTGGCTTTCCTAACTTTGCCTCAAGCGGACTCTAATTAAATAGTAAATATCACTAAATTATTTGAAGTGTAACTAATGCCAAAACTGAGTTATACTTTCGGGACATACTGAAAACACTTTGTATACTAAATTCAAAATTTGACTGAAATAGATAAAATGCAACGTTACACAATTATTACAATCAAAATATGTGGGCAACACATAATTGGCACTATAGGGAAAACCCGACTTATATAACTGGGCAGAATTTGACTAAGAGCGTACAACTCCGGAAGTCCAATTCATCATTCCGGTACAGCTTGGCGCTGCTGGGCATGGTCTTTCTTAATTTGGCCTCAAACACACAATATTTAAATAGCGCGCTGTGTGCACATTTTAAATAGTCATACACGACCAAACACGACTTAAATTCAAACTACAATTACTACTACTACAGTCTTGCCATTCATCATCGTCATGTCAACGAGGAAACCTGAGGCAGCGTAGCAGAGTAGCGAGTAGTGTGATAACGGACGTTTTAAATTTTGGTTACCGATTTGGGTTAACACCGTCTACCTCTTGTGGCTTTACCCATTTCTCACACTCGAGTGCAGCACGAGTGTATTTCCATGGGTGACCGTACGCAACAAATACGGGTCCGCGCGTGGTTTTTGTTGTGCCTGCGGTGGGCCCACAGCGAGAGAAACTCCCGCGACGCCTCTCGCTGGAAGCTGCACTTTCCAACTGTTTACTTGACTTTAACTGCCTGTAAATCACATCTCTGTTTTGGTTCTTTTCCATTTCCGCCAATACGGTCTCGAACTCAGCCGAGATAATGGTTTTATCTTCAATAGACACACAGTACAGCTTGGGAATTGTGTTAAGACTGCTTTGTTCCGCGGCGAAAATTTCTGAATAGACGCGTATTCGCGAATGCAGCCGTAATTAAATTATTTTACCAGCTCCACCGGCCACACCTGTTGCAATCGATATAGCTCCGACAACAATTCCGGCACGTGTGCCTATGATAGTTGCCGTGGTGACGATTCCTGCCACCCCAAAGCCAACGGTGGTCAAGCGGCGATTCCGCAAATAGCAGCTACGACAACACACAAGCGTTTATATTTCATCTCGCAGCTGTTGTTCAGCTTCAATTATTTTCTCGCAACGGTAGCTTTGAGGGTACACCACAGCTCTTCTATTAATAATGTGATCGCGTAGTGTACTTGCTTAACACGCTGGCCTTGCCCGGGTGCAACACCCACATGCACTTCTAACCAATTACCTTTTTACTAGTACAACTGCCATATAATCATAGAAAATATCTGCAAGGGGAATATTTAAGTCTCCGGCAATTGTGCGTTCTGGGGGACTGACACCACGTTCATGCAGAACCGGATTAATTGCGCCCTTGGTTGATGTCAGAAACGATCGTTCTTGTTTTCGCCAAAGAACAGTTACACGGTCAATTGCGTCCTTCTTGAATAAGAGTCGAAACCTTTCTCTTCTTAGTTGAGTCAATGTTGGTTTAACATAATTGATCGGGAATGTAACCGGCGTGGATTTGTCAGTGAATTTCACTTCATCATTGTAGAAACAATCCTTTGATGTTTTCACATTTGATTTTTCAACCTCCCGCGATCGGGTGTTTTCATGCGTTAATACGATGATTCCAAACTGGTACATCAGTGTGGTCCCAACGGTCAGTTTCTACCTAGCCCTCACGTAGATTATATTTGAGTGTATATGAGGGCCTGGTAACATCACTCTGATGCAGATATTCGTCGACAAGTGAAACAAAATTGCTATCGATGTTAGCATCTGCTGTCAGCTGATCCATCACCCCATCGCGTGACTGCGCAGAATCCATCACGTATATATAATGATAAATCTTAAACACAGACGCCAAAGACGGTTAAGTACCCGTCCGGATAGATGTTGAATCCTTCGAACTGAATTTCATCTCCGGCGTTCAATGATGCTGATGCTGCAAATGCAAAAGATTCTGAAACATCGGCGTCGATGATAGCCGATATTAGTGGAGCAATAAAATGCTTATTATTTCCTAATAATATTTGTATTGGTACCGGTTAAGATGAACAAGTATTTTCCAGACTCACACATCTTTAAGATGTGAGGTTTAGTTGTTTCAAAGACATCACCGACACCAATGAAAACAAGTCGGCCATTTACTACGCTATCAGTTTTTTCCTCTGCTTCGTTGGTTAATATTCCTTAAATTCAAACCATGCAGTTAATACGCGTATTGGAGAGGGTATGGCTGATAGCACCTTGGCGGCCTTTACATCCACGTATTGTTCCGTCTCAGCATTTGAATTGTTGACATAGTCTTTGATAGAAGCAACCGACACGCCAGAGTCACTGATTCTCCTGGCTTCATTGAACTCGGCCAGGTTTTCTAGATTGAATTCTTCCAGGCTCAAATTAACATCGTTGATATCACGTTTTAGGTTTTCCAGTTTGATCTTGAAAAATCACAAGATCCTCTAGGGTCGACGTCAACAACAACCAGGTTACTGAACTCAATTCAATCTCCTTTGGTGGCAAACCTGGTCCACATCGGCACTGCGTCGGATCGCTGCGCTCGGGCGTCCGTAAAAGTCAACTATCACAGCTGTGTGTTTGGCTCCGACATCTCTACAAACCCTGAATGTATGACTGAGAGAAATCGCACACGAAAACGACAACGAAGCTCCATGAAGTTGTCCTAGACGCTGATGAAATCCAAGGTTGTAATTATTATTGATGGCAGTTATAGCGGGTGTTTGTGCATCTCCTGCCGCATTTCTAGCGTTTGCAATGATATACTGGATATGATCTACACGGTCTTTTGTATCTTGTGAAACATCATAGACGGGCTAGCAGATATCGCGTAATCATCGTCGTATCTGGAGAGTCAGAGAATCGTCGTAGCAATGTCAACGTTTGTCAAACACACTTTAATTTCCTTCCCGTCGATGAGATATCTTGTGCTGCTAAACAGCGCCATGATACCGTTGTTGACAAATCCAATCTTAGTACCGGCGTCGTAATTGGTAACGGCGTCGTCATTATGTACACGTTTTCCATCGATTTCCAAGAAGGCCTCACACGTGAGAAAATACCGAGACGTGTCATGCACTTGCAATTCTATTCGATCTTTTTTATCAGGGACCCTAGCCGGGTACGAATAATACTGAAAATCTTTTTTGTTTTGATCTACCTCCATAAGCGCGTCCATATCAAATGCGGAATCGGATACTTCCTCGAATTTTGCCATGGTGAAACTTTAAACGTTATCAATTTCGTCTAATACCTTTTGCGAAACGGCTTTGCCGTCCAGGTCCCGTCCACAACCGTAATCCTATTCCCCTTGCCGTATTCGCAATAATCGAATCGGCGCTGGCTTGCGTTAGCCCGGCCTGACGTCATTGGACAAATTCATTAATGATTTTACTGACAGGCGCGAGCATTGTTGCCGTCGACGGAAGTTCCTTTGGTTGCGGCAGGGCCTGAGTTACAAATAGTCGTAGTCGATCTCGAAGCAATTGAAACGTCTGCGATCCCAGATTTTTCAACTGGTGCACGGCAGCACTTTTGATGCTATGAACATGTTGCAGTTGTTCCGGATAATTCTAGGCACGTGTGCGTATCGTTGTGTTACATAGATCACGTCTGCGTTTTTGTGGCGGCCCCGAAAAAAACGTTCTCGCGGGGTTCACTTGCCGGTCAAACATCACATTGTCGTAGATGACACGATTATTGTGCTCCGGATCGAGGTCGTCAACGGCGTGGACTTCATCGATTGTGGCAAAGAACTGGACGGCAGTTTCAACACTCATGGTGGCTTCACCATTTGACGACGCAAGCGCGTCCGCGAAATGCCTGAGTACATTATAACACATGCAATCACGTACAACTGATCCTACGCTAACCATCGCACAATCAGATTGAGCAAAAGCTGAGTTTTCCCGGATCCTGCCGGACGAATGATAATCGCGCAAACCGAATTCGAAAATATAGAACTGGCGTGCTTTGGTGTTTAGGGCTTCGCCAACGCTGACGGAAACATCTTTGATTTTTCCCTTTCGCGTCAATGTTAAATGCCAATTGTTGTATACAAATCATCATGCCTTCATATTGTGTGCGATGCCGCGCATAAACACGTACCGCGAATCCTTAACAATCGAGCAGCAAGCGCTGGAACTTGCGTCCGGTGGGGAGCAAAGAAGTTTACGTTTGTCGGAGCTTCCAGGTCCATCGGTGGAGCTAAAGCTTCAGGTCCAGGTTTAATAAACTCCCCAGGGCACCGTGGAGTAAATTTCCTCGTGAAAAGCATACTTGCCTCCCTCCGAGGCCCATATACAATTACTGCGGGCCTGGAACACGGCTGGATCTACGATGGATGTTAACCGACCGAAGCCTGGAGAAGAACCTGTAAACCGTGTCGATGCCGCAAGTTACAGACAATGATCACGCGTACAAACATCAAATGGTGACCGTGCGTGTCAACCCGCTGACGTGGATATTACAAACATGGATGCATAACTGGATGGCGGCAATATACTACAGTCCCCGCGTTTACTGGAAGGGTGAAGCAGCTGTTGAAAAGTTAGCAAGCGCGGCAAAAATTGCTCGTGGTGTCGTACGAGCATGGCTGGGCAAACAAGCGTTGTGGCAGATTTATTTGCCCGCGCCAAGAAAGATTTCCCGTGGATGGTTTGTATGTGAGGACCACCAACGAAGTTCATTAGGCTGATCTTTTGTTCCTCCCCACATGATTGAGTACGTGCGTGTACATACAAATACGCGTTAACAATCGTGGATATCGCCAGCAGGTACAAGGAATCCGAGCCGTTAACGTTCAAAGATTCAACAAGTGTTGCAGACGCGTTCAAACGCATCTATGCACGCTCGCTGCTAACATGGCCGCGGTTTCTACAGGTGGATCCAGGCAAAGAATTTCGCAGATCCGTTGCTGCATTGTTAGCAGCGCAGCATGTTCGGGTTCGTCGTCCACATGTTGGCCTACATCGTGATCAAGCCATTGTGGAACGATTCAACCGCACACTTGCAGAACGATTATTCGGGCACCAGTAAGCGCAAGAATATTTAATGAATCATGAACCGCATTTCGCGAGTGGATGACACGACTTCGCCCGGTCATAGTTGCGCTGAATAAAGAAGTTACACGCAAGATTGGATTAAAACCCGTTGACGCGATTCAGCAAAAAACTGTCTCCGCCACCCACAAAGCGGTTTCACAGCTACCCGTGTTAGATTTAGCCGGAAACAATCTAATCCGGTACCTGTATGACCCGGGGGAGTTAAAAGGTGGACAACGTCGTGCTACTGACCCAGTATGTTCCATCGATGCATTTACGATCTCGGACCGGATTGATATTCCGGGACAACCAACGCGCTACTATCTGACGCCAGCGGATGAACGAGCGGCCCGTCCAAAGAGTAGAGCATTCGTGCGGGAAGAATTGCAAGTCATTCCCGTCGATACATAATTACCGCAAAGATCAATTTTTTAATCTGCGCGTTCCCGTACGCGTAATTGGTGATCCCATCAGGGAAAATCCATCGTTTGGTATCTAGCCGGGACAAAGTCACCTTGGTGCAACGGTATACACCCATGTGATGTTTTTTACTCCTGATAAAATTCGCCGTGTGTGCAAATTCACGTCGGTCGCATAAACACTACACATACATATCACGCTGGAGATCCTTTTGCACAACCGCACCTGGGACTCCTTTGGCTTTAGTTATGTTTTAGTTTGCAGTCTTTATCAAGTACATTTTGGGATGCAGTCCCACGAATTCCTTGATGGGCTTGCCCATGCACTCATCTTTGAATATTCCTACAACCTATTTCTTTGTGCTGCTGAATAGTGATTGGTCCCTCGGGTACTCGCTAGTATCGAACTAGTTTATGAGTGATGCCTCATCCATATCTGCATAGACATCATCAGTGGTGATGTGCATTAATAAAGAATCTGTATCGGTGTACAGCATGTTAATGCCGTCACCGTACCACGGCTTGATCAAGTTGTAATAGAACTCGTACATGAAGGGCTTGGAAATATCTAGGACTGACGCGCCCATGTAAATTGGCTTTGTCAGCTTCAGCTTAGATTTTCTATTATGGATGGCCACAAGTCGACTGTCAAATATTTTGTGCAACTCGAATGCAGTGTCTGCAATGAGCCTGCAAAGTTTATCTTGTTCCGAGTCACGGACCAAGTCAACGCGCATTCCCTTCCGCATTTTCTCCATAGTCTTGCAGACTACGACATTATTCATGAACTTGAAAAATTACTTTTCAAACTAATTTTTCCCCTTCGACCTCAGATCCGTGTTCATGTGGACGTATGGGGCCATCCAGGCGGATTGGTGGAAACAACACCTAGTGAACACGCAGCATCCGCATCCCCAGTCGCAGATCCAACTGCAGGTTTCACGCATGAACATAATTTTTCTTGGTGCAGAGATTTGGTACCAGCTTAGTATATTCAGTGTACTTATGCCCGGTATCATGGATGATCCCTCATTTGTGGCACCGACAACGCTTCCGGTTCCAGCAGGTAATCATTATGGTTCCGGTGAAGTTTATTCAGGTATTCTAATCCACCTCCTGCAAGCAACTATAGTCACTGCTGCTTTTTGTAATATTTTATATCTTTTTCAATGTCATAACTTTCGGGATCAACCCATTGAAATCTGCCAACAGGCATGGGATGCATTATAAGTTGTTTGCATCCAGGTACATAATGTATCTTTTTTGTTAGCCTTGGGTCATATCCATCCACGAGGTGGTTGTTGGCTCGGACATATCGGTGGCTTGCGATGCAAATTCCGCTCAATAAACAGATGCTGATCAATGTCGGCAAGTAATTCTACCTCAATGTTAGTTTTGACAAAAGCGCGTCCTAGGCTATTCCTGGTGACAAGAAATAATGAGCTGGATAAAGCTTGTACACATGCATGGCGGTATAAATAATAAGCGAGATCGAGCTTGTACACACGCATGGCGATATAGCGGAACACCTTACAGACATCTGTGAGCAACAACACTCCCATGCGCAGGTACAGGTTGTGGTAGTCGCCAAGATTCTGGCAACCACACACCAACCGGACGTCGTCCACGTGAGCGAAGTCGCTGGCGGAAATACCTTCGCGGGACAGCAACGAATAAAAAGCCTCAATTGGAGGCAACTGAATTTCATGAAGCTTGCCCCAGTCGCTCATGTACTCGTACGGGTTAACCCCTTTGCAAGTAAGTAGACTTAATTTTTCCGGTTCAGCAGCGGTACCACAGTATTGGTGAGTAATTATTAAACGTTCGTTACCATTCGCCGCAATGTTGCTGACGAGCTTGTCCAAGCTGTTTTTCAGGAACTGCAGCAAGTCAATAAACTGCAGTTGTCCTACTCTAAACGTCATGTACTTTTCCATTTTATTTGGAATCACGCTTATTGGTGCATTTGATGCTGCGGCAACTCCTTGCATCATCAAATGCATCATATCCACGCAGTTTATGATGGACAACTGGAATTCTTATTTTACCGGAACAAATTCGCTGATGTAGAATGCTTGCACTGTGCGCAGCTCCTCTGTATGTACCAGTGAAGTGGCAGTGACCTCGAACTTTTTCATAAGTGGAGCCGAAAGCTCCTTCGCAGAGCTAGCAATGAGTGGCCACGAAAAACTCTCACATGTCATCATGAGTCATAATCATGTCCGCGGGTGAGAAAAGCTGTTGTCGGATCCATTTCGCTGTAACCTCGAGCGCGCTGTCACCTAGAGTGATTTACGGAACACCTCAACCATGCCCTTGCCATGGCATAATATTTGTGGCTCAGTTGCTCCGTCGCATCTAACAACAATGTAACAAAACCCGCACGGGACTTGTTCCGTAACTTATGTGGTTTTTGATTGAACTGCGGGTGATTCTTTGTCTATGGAACTCACGGGAACGTTCAAGCATTCAAAGTCCGCGTAAATCACATAGTAGGCCTTCATCTTCCGTTGTAAATTTCAGAATGTTCTTAACGGGTTCTGGCATGATCGTACACTGCGGCTTCTCGTCGACTCACCCACAGTAAAAGTCATGTTTGTTAAGCAACTGTTGCATAGAAAAAACATGCAGGCAACGCCGACACAGAATTTTTGTTTCCGTGGTGTTTGCTGTGAGGGCAAACCATTTGGGATGGATTTTGTACCCACAAGTAATGATGCAGCGCATCTGGACCATCCATGTTGTTCAGCAACAACAGTCCAACCTCAGTCCGCTCGCGCAAAGCTTTGTTTGCTGCGGTGGATAGTAGTTGCGCATAAAAGCTTTTATTCCAAGCAAACACATTAACGGTGATACTTGGGTTGAGTTCTTCAAACTTGTTGATGTCAGTAACTTGTACGGTAAATTATATGTCACCAAACTTGAGTTTGCCCAGGTACTGTTTGTATTTTCGAGGCTTATCTGTATTGTCATGCGCGGGAAGTAACGCGGACAAGATCGCCCATTTGAAACATCGGTTGTTGTAGTTTTTCACATTTATTACTGTCTGCGGTGTAACATATGCTGGTGTTGGAATATAACTCGACCCGCGGAAAGGCTGGTATAGGGAAATATGAAGCTGAACTTCCAAGCATCTGGAAAGCATCCATCCTGAACCTCCTCTGGAGTAATTTTCAAACCTATCGAAGATCTTTGCATAACCTTTGTCGATTTCATCATTGATGGTCTAAGTGTCTTTGTGGTTCAAGATCAAATGGGTATCACCACGAAACCATGGCTGTGAGATTTATCGATGGTGCGAATCCTTCTTTGGTTAAATGACCAGGCATGGTAAGTTCTTGAGATCAACGTTCACCTTCAATCCAAACGACAACGCCGTTTCACTCACGTGTTGCAACGTTGAAATGATTCCCGGACGCATTTTAGATTAAAGCTTGTCGGCGTCTCTGCTTGGTTTGTATGCGCCTGGGATGATAGCTCGGTAATCTTGAAGATCACGACAGCGCTTGTAAAACTTAAACTCAGAGGACTTGGGCTCGTTGATAACATACGTGACAGCTTCGGCAGGAATTGTGGATACAATTCGACGACCGTTTTGTTCATTGGCGACTACGCATGCAATGTCAGCCCGCTTGGCCTGTACAGTAATTTAGATTAGCAACTGCGCTGCCATTGCACGAAGCTGCCTCATGGTTGGATGCGATTCTTCTGGGAGAACTCCTAATAATACAAATCAGCTTTTCTTGCGCCTCTTGGTATCATTATTCCACGGTTTTGTGCATAGAGTCAAAGCAGATTTGACAGTTTGCCTTGCAACTGGCTGTGGCTCAACAGAAAGAAGGTGACATGCAACCGGCAGTGCTTCATCCGCGAGTCCTAATAGTGCAAGTATGTCATCTTTTCTTGCACCTCTTTGCATTCTTATTCCACGGTCTCACGCGGATTGCCCAAGTTGCCTCACAGTAGGCATACATATAATAATACTCTTTTATCTAACTGCTTATTAAACAATGAAGTTAAAATTAGTTTTACTTTATCAGGATCGGAAACCGCAATCGTTTCCATCCTGGATATTATTTCATTTTCGTCTGTGTCTTTTTCAACGGCGCTTCGGCTTTATCCTCAACAGCGTCAACAACATCGTTGGTTTTTTCCTCAAAAGCAACAACATTTGCCTTGGTGAGTCTTCGTCCCTGCTCATGATAATACTCGCAAATAGATCTGCATAGTCTGCATAGCTGTTTACGTGACTTTACTCCGATGCTGCATCGCAGGCATGGTCGAGCACCTGTGCCAACACATAACACGAACAAGTGCGATTTACAGTATTTGTAATGGCATCGATTGCGTCCCTGGACCATAATTGTTATATATATATATATATATATATATATATATATATATATATATATATATATATATATATATATATATATATATGAAAACACTTTTAGTCTGTAATAAAAGTAATCATCTATGTTCTCGATTCATGGTGTGCGTAACTTCAAATGTATCCTATCCACTATTTCAACGGTACTTTATGCACCAGAGTATACCACAGTGGATAGTATTTGATCTAATGTCCATTAACCCTAAAATACTTTTCACCTATGATAGTAATGCCAAAAGTCAGGGTAGTGTCCTGTAAACGAGCTTTTTGACCAGGCTATAGAAACTGCGGATTAGAATCAAATAGCTTTTCCTGCTCAAATATAATTTTCTTCAAGCTGGTATTTGGTTAAATCACTTCACGCTTGCCACACTAAAAAATGTATTATACCAACTCGTAAATGGCCACCCCTTGAACATTGGCATCCAATAATATCAAATGTCCTGCATTCCTTGTATATTGACTCTATGGTTTCTGTGTCTTTGCACTTGAAATGTTTTTCACAGAAATTCCACCATTCTCTTTCATACCAATTATCCATCCTGCGAATACTTTCCTCATATGCTTTGTCACTGCAAGTAAATATCGTTGGTGTCTCCATATATTATATGCTGAATGCATCTCTCTAATTAATTTTACTCTTGATGCTTATGGTAAAGATCTTCACTGTTTTTGTCATCTCCGTTGTCTTCATTAAATATTTCACTGCCTTCACTGGGTGTGTCACTGTCTTCAAGGTCATCAATGGTGCGCACCGGCGACTCAGCTAACATCACCGACTTGAAGTTTTCATGCACAATATCATACAATGACTTTTCATGCTTCTTGTTGTATTCGTCGCCAAGTTTTCGCCGTGCACGTTCCAACACGATCCCTAATACGGTTATTTTTTCAAAGTGCTCCAGATCCATGTTTGAAAAATCATACAGCATTTTTGGGGCCTCATTGACAAGCCGATATTATGCATTCAAGCTAAACAGGAATTTAATATTTTCTGTAACTGTACAAACACACCACTGCGCAGGCAGTTTAATTCCTGCATTGGCTACGGGCGCGAATTCTTTCACAATACTGTGCGTATCAAACGATGATGTTTTCGATAACATTATATAATACTCACTGTGATTATTTAATATAATATTCTCACTCAAAAAGGAAATTTTGAGATTTATAAGCACGCAACTGTCTTAAGTTGTCGCACACTAATTTCTTATGGTTAACAGATGTGTCTGACTAGTGTCAATTACGGTGGTGTGAATTTACACAACCCAAGATGAGCCACTAGGGTGCCAAACAACATTGTAGAAGGCTCAGAGGTTGTTTCAGCCCGGACTACCTCTAAAAGAATTATGCATACCTGATAGGTAGTGTAATTGACACTGTAGTACATCGTCAGATTTAACTTTCAGTTTTGTGTGCCTCAGTTAATAATGGAAAATAATTTTTTCCACGAGCGTGATTCAAACCTGGAATGTCTGGATGAGAGCATGACACGCTAACCGATTTTAGGTCGTACATACACTTAACAATAAGGAGAAAAACTCATACTTTAATTTAACAGGGCTGGTGATGCACGTCCACCTTGTTGCTGATGTGAAAATTATTCCGTAATCATCGGTGGCGCATTCACCAACAATAATTCGATTCATTTTCACATCAGCGATAGTTAAGTTTATATGCTAGAGATTTTATTTCAAGAAATCTCCGATTTTTCTTTGAGAGTTAAAGGTACGCAGTACCAAAGATTTCTCAGATTACTCTGTTCTCAAGAACAGTAGCCACACTTATTCCTGCTGCAGGCAGAGTCGCAATCGATAATAGCTTTCCAACAAGAGGCTCACCGCGGGCACGACTAAAACCACGCTCGGACCCGTATTTGTTGCGCACTGTCATGAATGGAAATACACTTGTGCTGCACTCGCATGTAAAAAATGGGTCAAGTCATGGGGGGGGGGCGTAGAAGGCGTTAACCCAGTTCTGTCACCAAAATCTAAAAAAACCATTATCACACTACTCTGGCTCAGGTTTCTTCGTTGACAAGTCGATGATGAATGGCAAGACTGCAGTAGTAGTAGTTTGAATTTAAGTCGTGTTTGTCTGTTCAGCCATGTACGACTATTTAAAATGTGCACACAGCACGCTATTTAAGTATTGTCCGTTTGAGGCCAAGTTAAGAAAGGGCATGCCCAGCAGCACCAAGCTGTACCGGAATCATGAATTGAAATTCCGGAGTTATACGCTTTTAGTCAAATTCTGCCCAGTTATCTAAGTTGGGTTTTCCCTATCATGCCAATTATGTGTTACCCACATATTTTGATTGTAATAATTGTGTCTAGTTGCATTTTATCTATTCCAGTCAAATTTTGAATTTAGTGTACAAAGTGTACTCATTGTGTATGGAAAGTATAACTCAATATTGGCATAAGTTACACTTCAAATAATTTAGTGATATTTATTGTTTTTCCGAGTTGATGATGAAATTATAATACATGTATTTTGGTTTAGACGGTGGGCTGAAAGAGTCTGAGTTATAATTGTTTATCCCCTCCCATCTGGAACAGATCGGTTCAATGTTTTGATCACCCGATGTTCTCTCCTGGACGGCTGACGGTTTGATGGCAAGACTGATGATGATTTTTAATTTGAGTCGTGTTCGGCCATTCATGACTATTTAATAAATGTACGGACAGTGTACTATTTAACTGAAGTCCGTTAGAGGCAAAGTTAAGAAAGCCAAGTGGCACCGGAATCATTAACTGAAATGCCAGCTATACTCTCTTAGTCACATTCTGCCCAGTTATCTAAGTCGGACTGTTCCTAACGTGCCAATTATTAGCCACATATTTTAATTGTAATGATTGTGTATAGTTGCAATTTACCTATTTCGTTCAAATTTAGAATTTAGTGTACCGAGTGTACTTATTCTGTCCAAAAAGTGTATATCAATGCGGGATGTGAGTTACCTTTCCATATTTTCGTGATCTTACTTTTTTCGCCAAGTTCATGATGAAGTTATAGCTTTGTTTTACACGGTGGGTCGAAAGTGTAAAATTTGTCATTGTATAGAGCTGTAATCAGAATGAGGTTTTCAAGAGCCAAATTGAAAACCCCTGCCAAGTCCGCTTTTTTGGAGGAGCATGTATCTGGTGATGACTTGCTGTGGTGATAGGTGTGTCCCCTCTCCTCCCGTATGCACAGCTTGGATCGCCGTTCTCTCTCTCTCTCTCTCTGATGGCTGGTGGAAGACTGCTGAGATGAATGAGGCAAGACTGGTGAACGCATCGCTTTATAGCGCTGACGTGAATGAAAACATCATTAAGATTTGGCACGCAGACGTGAAAGAAATCATCTTTGAAGAAAACAACCCCTTAGAAAGAAATAAAGGAAAAGAAAAGATTGAGAGAGAGAGAGAAAAATTAAAGAGTATCTACAAGATTTGTTTTAAAATCACAAACTAACCAACACCCATTTCGAAAATGATTTTTTTTTCAAAAACAGTAAGCCCCTCTAAATGAAACATGAACAAAGAAATAAAGAGTGAGGATTAGGGCAGTCCTTCCTCTTCATTATCTATGTTAAAATACAAATACAAATCCCCAAAATATTTTCATTCTCAAATACAAATGCCAAAAAGTTAAACATGAATGTATTAACAAGGTTGACAACGTTGGGTAGTAAGACCTTACTTCCAACAATCTAGAACATAGTCATTTTGTCAGTGATGGACACTACGTTTCTGAGTTGAAGAAAACAGATATATCGATAATGTTCACTAAACCACATTTCTATTGTTCATCCTTTCTATGGAAATCATGTCCAAAACAAGTCAGTAAATATTCTAATGGGAATCCAAGGCTTCGTTGATGAAGAAAATACACACAATATTGTCCACACACCATGGAATCTAATTCCGGAATCATGAATTGAAATTCTAGAGTTTTACGCTCTTAGAGAGTATACAGAGTACAACACCTCCGAAGAAAGGTAGAAGACATGGAGCTGCATCCCATCAGAAGAGCTATTAAAGATGGTCCATTTTAAAATAGCCAAAGATCTGGTTGTCTCTGTGCTGGAGAAGGAAGTGGAAAGACAGAAAAAGAAATGAGAAGAATAGAATAAAACAGCAGGAGGAAAAACAACTGTTGCTTTGACGGCAGGAGTAGGAGCAACAACATGTTTATTGCAATAATGTAAGTGTCCAAGGAAGATATGATAGTACAGTGTAGATGAGAAAGTTAACATGCAAAACTGTCGAAGCAAATAAGATTATCTCATTCTTTTATCACTACTATAGCGCATTATGTACTATAATTTTCCTTTGTCTCTTTAAAATGTTGTGTCCCCTAAATTTGTCAGTTGGGGGACACAGTGTCCCCTCCCCTTGGGATGCTAGGTGCAAGAATGTTTAACTTAATACCACAAACATTTCATTATAAACTTTGGCATGTACATATACTTTTATTTAATGCTTGAAACAACAATTTTGTTTTTCTTTAAATGACCACGTGAACACAAAATATCAGAGTCAATAAAGATGATACCAATGGTAAATTTTGGACAATAGTCATAATCTGATTTTTCATCCCATTACACCTTCTCTCATTCCACGTCTCCAGCACCCCTCATAAAAAAAAGCTGGCATGTTGGTTTTAATCAGTGCTCATGCTACACAGAAATAGAGGGGCACTATCCACTTTACCCTCAGTGCCCTTCTAGCTCTTCCCCTCTGCATCTCTCCACATCTCTAAAACACATTCAAACTTTGTCGTTTTCTATTGATTTCTCTTATTTTTTATGTTTATCTAATGTAAGATAAAGTCATCAATGTGCTTTTATCTGTTTCTATTTCCAAAAAGATGAAATTCAAAATGTATGAAATTCAAAATTTAACCAGCTGCATCATCCTTTTATTGCAAAAAAATGTACCCTTTGTTCCAGAAAGTGCCCCATCTTTCAACAAAAGTATTCCCCTCTGTGAGGAATTCATAACTGAAGTATGGTTAATCTTTAGCAAAATCTGGGCTGTCATGAAAAAATGATATATCAATATCAATGTAAAATTGACCAAGGATTCGATTGCAAATGGAATTGTTTAAAGTGCGTGTCAACATGGTCATGTAGGCACATTTCTTCATCTTAAATTAAATATTAATTCTTGTTCTAAAATTTAATACTAACATAGTTTAACTAAGTCTATTCAATCCCGACTGTTCAATGCACTGCACTTTAACCGTCATAAAAAACTTTCAGATGAAAATTATGTATTGCTATTGACTTTTACAATGGTGGCCAGATACTAAACTGGGTCAAGAAAAGAGGGCATCAGGTCTAATAATAATAGATAACAGGGTCATAAAAATTTTTGTTCAACATGCACCACTTTCATTGTGATATCACAGTGCATGACATTCAATCTGGTTTGTTTTGGATCATTCCTTCATGCTGACCTCATTAAAAATTTCCACATACTTCAACATTGTTTTTGCCATATGTATTTCTCGGGGATTATGCATAATGACCTTCCAACAAATATGGATGTACAAGGATCGGAATAAAGCCAGTAATGGTCATTTAAAGATACGTGTAATAAAATTCTAAAAAATGATACTCATTACTGAAATAGCCAGTACTGAACACCTACATGACCTGTATGACTTGTACGTTAGATGATGCTGTCTCAAACCTGCAGTATTGGCAAAATATTGTCACCTTCACCCCTCACAGAAGACAGTTGGTATTTTGGCGGTACACAGAACACCGAAACAACACTGAAAAGAATGAAACACACTTACATTATATTGTATATACCATAGTGAATCATTGGCTGTGTATGTATAATTTATAATTTTGATAATTTAATATCAGTTATATAATAGAGTAGATGGATCTACAATGAAAAAATAAAATGATAATAAAATACCTTAAAATCAAAGTTGCAGTATCTTCCCAGTCTAGTGATAAAACTGTCGCCAAAAAGCGCAATTTTCAATGTTGAATCCATTGTTCATGTGATATATTTATAATTAATGTAATTTCAAAATTCAGGTGACATAATGTCCAGCTTCTTAATAATTTGCTCTCCAATTCTTGCCTGTAAAATTTGACATTGCATCACCTTTCGTCATTTACGAAAGTATACGTTACTCGTACACTACCAATGATATACTACTCATACACTACCAATGATATACTACTCATGCACTACCAATGATATACTACTCAGTATGATACAATATAATTTAGGTGACTGGATATCTCGGCCCATAACGGACTCGGCTCATAACGGAGTCGTCCCATAACAACATCGGCCCCATAACGGAGTCGGCCCATACAAATTTAACCCCATAACATACTCGGCCCATTACGGAGTCGGTCCATGACTAAGTAGGCCCATAATAACTAAAGATTGCAAAAAGAACTCTCTTAGTACTAATTCGAATGTCTCATTGCGCAAAATTTATATAAATACAATATTTAATTCGGTTAGTATTGAGAGAAGGAATAAGACAGGGCAAAGATAAAAAATGTTACACTAAAAAAAATAGTCACACAAGAATTAGATATATCTCATTTTTTTTTCATTTTTTTTATTTAAATAATATCTATTTAACTGTTGATAAAAAATGTATGGTATACAGATGGGACGTGCGACCGTAATCAGATTCACATGTGTCAATACCTGTTTACAATTACAAATAGTAGAGTAGACACGGGCTCCCTTCAACTGTTTGTCGGCCTTACCTTTGATCTTGTATGATTTCGAAACACTTGTTCTTATTGGTGATCTTAACCTTTGATCTTGTATGACTTCGTAACACCTGTTGTTATTGTACAAGAAATAGCAAACAATGTCCGGTTCGGATCAAATTGTTGTGTTTTTTTTAATCCTTGCCTTTGATCTTGTATGGGTTCGTAACAACTGCTGTTATTGAACAAGAAATATTTACCCGAAACATGTTATTTACCGACTATTTAGTTCTTCATTAATGCTTCTGCATACGTTGCGGGTTTTATTAACAGTCACCTGCTTTTGTAAAAGGGCGTTTTTAGTAAAAAAAAAACAACAACAAAAAAACTGCCTCCCAAAATAAAATGATCATATAAACGCACCCGAGGGTACTGACCACTGTGTGGAGTGTTCAAGAGTAAGTAACTGCAAAGCAGCATGCGCTTGCTTGCGATTACTGTAACTCATGGCAACATAGAGTTTGTAATACAGGTATGTTACAATCATTTTTTGGTAGCCAAATTTCGTTTACAATGACAGTTACAATATCTTTTGCTCAATGATGGTTATTTTTCGGAACTGAAAATGTAGACAAAAGTATTTTTTTTAACTGAAATAAAAAGTAACAATATCACATGTTTTTAATTTTTTGACAACTGTTTTTTCGTGAAGTTAATTAAAGTGTAAAAATCATACACAGATGCACTTACATAAAGAAACGTACAAATATTAAAAGACAAATGAAATGACTGTTGAAAAAAAACATTATATCAACATTACTGTTATATAAATCGTGGACCGAGTACGTAATGGGACTGAGTACGTAATGGGGCCGAGTACGTAAATGGGCCGAGTACGTTATGGGCCGATTTGGGTAGGCCGACTTCGTTACGGGTCGAGAACGTTAGTGGGCCGACTCTGCTATGGGCCGAGTTGTCCCGTAATCTATAATTTAATGCGATTCGGTGTTTTCAATGTGTTAAGGTGTTTCTACGCACCCGCATCTTGGCCTTAATCTTTGGCAAATTTAAGGTTGTCATCTAGCACCTTTCATCAACACTCGACCTAAAATTTATCAAGGAATCTATTGGGGAAGGAATTTATGAGATGACGCAGTCGGAAATGTGCATGTTTTAACCAAAAAAATGTTCTGTATCTGATACTATTTTCCTTCATATTCGCCGACAAGTGAGCATATTTTTAAAAATAATTATGTGACCAAATTGCTGGTTCAGCTTTAATACAAGATAACGACTAATATAGACCAAACCGACAGTATTAGTAAAGCGCACGTTGTGTCAGTACCGAAGAGATAATTAAATGAATAAATGTGCCACGGTTTGATTACCGACCTTTCTCCATATTTGCCCATTTTGTTTTGATCACATGATTACGGTTCACCTGAGATGATTTAGTAGAATGCGAATGCAGCAGCATACAAAGCAGGCAACCAGATTATGTGTTCCCGCAAAATCTGTATATACACAACGTATTATTCAGCCAGTGATAGTGTCGATTTGAATGAAATATTATATAAAATAAATGGAATAATCTCTCCTACTCAATATGTAAATATGAAGAATTATCCAATTTGTTTAAAAGACGTGTGCCCGAACTAGTGCGTATACAAAATTAACCAATCACATTTCGTGTCTATCTCAGTCCTCGATGTATGTGGAAACGTGTACACTTCTTCCTGTCATTCATTCTTACCATCTGTCAGACACATTTTAATGTTTTTCTAGTTCATGAGTGAAGTATTACCGGTTGCAAATGAAGAACAGTGCTCTCCTAGATGCAGTCAAACTAATTTTAGTCTGTTTATTATGGTATTTTAGCGGTGCGAGTGGAAATGTGATTGGCAAAATGATTTTGAATGAATTTCCATACCAATGACATTAACGATGGTACAATTGACTTCAGCTTGTATTTGCCTTGGACAAATACTCAAGATTCTTGGGGTTCCCAAGAGGAGAAATATCCCGAGAAGATACTATCTAACCATGATAATACCCCTGTCTTTCGGGAAATTCGTGTCTTCAGTATTGTCCCAGGTTAGCATATGGAAAGTGTCAGTTTCATATGCACACACAGGTACGTGTCAGAAACCGATTTACATACGAACATAGTCTGAGTTTCCTCTGACCCTTCCTACACCATTTTAGATATTTTGACACCCCAACGTAAATGTAAAAATACCTAAAATGGGGTGGGAAGGGTAAGATGAAACCATGACTAATGCAGTGTGATGTTTTAGTAGTCTTTTTTCATTATGTCATTTTAAAGTAAAAGGAAATCAAATAGACTATACATATGTTTGCAAGGATGTTGTTTATTTATTTAAGGTACTTGTATACTTGGTTAAGATAAGATTTATTCGCTATATTTTATAAATCACAGTATAAATTAAACTTGCAATTCGTCATTTAATCAAGAGTCCCATCGAAGGGACTGATGCTCTAATGGGTGAAAAGAATGTCCAGGAATTCACGATAAGAACATTTCTTCCTTTTAACCATCGAGTGTTGAAACCATCTCTGATATTCTTCAGAAATAACAAGTTTTTCAAATTCGCTGCTGTGGTACACATATTGGATGTCATGGTAGTCATATTGGATGTATGACTGGCAACATTTTCAGTTAGGACCATAAGAAGTCTGTTAGTGAAAACCCAATGTTGATATAGCCATCCACTGGGAGAGAAGTAGAGATAATATTTTCAAAATGTGACTTTCCATTTACGAGGAGCAGCAATAACAAGATTTTCAAGATGGCTGCTGTGTTGGCCATATTGGAAATCGGATCGGCACCATTTTCATTTAAGACCAACTGGACATAAGAAGTCTTCTGGTAAAAACTCAACATCAGTATGACTTTATGTTCAAGTGGAGTTGTGATAACAAGATTTTTAAGATAGCTGCCATAACGGCCATATTGGACTTCAGATCAGCACCATTTTTATTTTAGGACCAGCCAGACATCATAAGAAATCTTTCAGTGAATAACCCATGTTGATACGAACATCCATTTAGGAGGAGTAACGATAACAAGATTTTCAAGATAATTGCCATGGTGGCCATATTGGATGTCAGATTGGCACCAATTTTATTTAGCACCAACTATACATAATAAGAAGTCTTTTTATTAAAACCCCATGTTGATATGACCATCTATTCATTTGGAGTAGTGATACATAGCAAGATTTTCAAGATGGCCACTGTGGTGACCATATTGGAAGTCCAAGCAGCATCATTTTAACACAGAACCAATTAGACCGTGGGATGAATGTGTGTGTAAAGTTTCAAGGCAATCCTCCAAGTACTTTAGGAGGAGTACCAATAACAAACTTGTGCTAACAGATGGACGAAAGACGGACAACAGACCATCCCATAAATTCTTCTGGTCTATCACCAGTAGAGCTAAATATACTAAGGATAACACAGATTGTAAATGAATAAATATTCACTTATTTCCATTGTTGTTTTTAATTACTGATCACATGACACCCATCAGGCATTAAAAATAGGAATACTGTTATGTATATTTAATCTATGATATTTGTTTAAATCTCTTTCATGAAGGTAAGTTATACTTTAGACTCTGGTCACTAGTAAACAGAATGTTTACATAGTATTTGAGTTCAAGGCTATTGTTATTTACAGTTAGACTTTTTCTTCATTGGATTGCTTAACATCCTGTTAGGATATAGATCATGAAAATGTGTATAAATAGGGATTTGGTAAACAAATAATTCCTTCCTGTTTTAGATCAGTCTGTGGGAATCCATTTGCAATCAGATTTTATATTGTGCCATTGAAATCAGGCATAGTTTGAGAGGAATTATTTATTTGACATATTTTCATTGGAATTGCTAAAGTGCTCATTGACTTTTGAATTATTACATTACTTTGGACTTTTGTGAACTCATTCAAAGACATTATGGATTGTATCATTGTGCTATGTCAGGACATTCAAGATTGAAACTCATTTGGAATATTCTACATTTTTGGACTTGTGACTTGTGATTAGAACAGTTAGGATTATTTGGAATTGGATTCGCAATATTGTAAGTATCTTTTGAATTTCACTTTGTATTGTAGGGAAATAAATTGCTTGTTGATATTACTTACATTGTTGGTTTCACTTACTTTCTGTTGCATATTTTTTAAGACCTAGATTCGTAACAATGCATAAAATTCATATGCATACATACAATTAAGCATATGGAATAGGGAGGATAACTGTCATGAACGTATCACTGTTTTCAGTAATAGATCTGAATAAATGGCTTTTTACCTTGGCCAAGGCTAAGCGCACGGCCGCTCTGTACCTCATGTGAAAAGACTATTCACACGGCCACAGTGTATATAATTTATGTACAGCTATTCATATGGCTGATGCGTATCTGAAATGCAAAATATGCTCATTTTCACAACTGATTACCTTTAATTCCATATTTGCAAGTCATTGTTGTTTAAACTTGTTCAATGCTACACTCCTTCACCTCCGGTAGAAATAGAAATTTTCAAATTAATATTGAGTGATTCTCTTGGGTGAAAAAGTCCAGTATTGTCACCCAATCGATGAACTTTTTCCATTATTCACTCAGAACAAACAAATTTTCTTTTGATTTTATGCTCAAATGAGTTGGCTAGCTAACGTGTATTAAGAGTTTGAAGTAGCAGATTTCTTAGCTAATGTCAGCTGTTTACCATTTATGTTCTGCAGTGTTTTGTGTACATTCGCACAGTAAATCCGAGCTAGAAATTCTTTCTTAATTCCAGATAACAAAGCATACACTTTTAAAACAAAAGGCATAGAGTGGGATTTGATCTTGGATCTTTTGCATCACAGATTGACATATTTCCACTCAACTACAGTGATTTCATATGTTGGAAGAGGATATATTTTTGCTTATGTTATGACTGTCTATTGAAAACAAATTCTGGGCTGTTAAAGTAAAATTGAAATCCAATAAATCAGCCCCTAAACCTGTTATGGTATTGATGGGTATGTGTCATCTGTAACTGAGTTTACATCAGTCAGAATATTTTGGACTCGTCCCTCGTGCATTCACCGGTTACCGTGCGGACAATTTTTTCTATTGTGGGCACACGGCAGCCATGAGAATAGTCCTACCAAAAGCTGGTACACTGCGGCCATGTGAATAGACACTTCCTTTTACCTTTTTCAGCTTTTTCATATCGGGTATAAATTTTAGATCAGTATGTAGATCATTTCAAAGTTTGATATATGAAGGACTTTAAAGCCAGAAATTTGACAGCAGGAATCATAAAGTTACGTGTGTCACTGCTAAAACAGGTAAAATATGAATTATTTTTTCTAACAAACTTGCAAGTTTGAGACATACATCAACGAGCTGTACAATGGACAAGTCAATAAATATTGTTTAGTTCTATTTTATATACTCAGTAAATATGATCAGTGCCAATATGTGATCTTAACCCAAAATCTAGAAGAAATCAGGTAATTTTGTTTTTAGTGGCAGGGATGATTCTACTATTTTAATTAGGGCTGCCTGGCAGGCCCAGAATGTTTATTTTGAAATATCCCAATTTAAATTTAGTAAATCTTACTTTTCCATAACTTTTCCATTATTCCATTCCATAATGTAACATGTGCTACTAGAATAGAATTTTAGTTTTAGCTTTTTCATTACCAGAAGTCATCTTAATCATACAAAAGATTGGCATTGCTTTTAAATGCATTTAATATAATAAGTCAGGGTCCAAACTGAACCCTAATATTTGGGCAAAATTACCTCTCTCTCTCCCCATTACGTATAGAACAAAGTTGGGGAAAATAGAGAGAATTGGTTATAGCAAGTTGAAAACAGTCACTTGAAACTAATATATTTGGCATATGTTCATGTCCGATTATTAAAAATACAGATAAATTATTGTTAAAAGTTTATTTTTATAAATATTAAAACTGTTCTTATTTTGCCTCACCACAGTTGTTATATGACTTAAAACGGCAACCCCGAAAATAGGTTACAGAAAAAATTGGAACCAGCTTCCAATATTAGAGCAAAGTCTACATTTCATATGGCAACATGATGAAATATTGGATAAAATGATTCAGACTGGGCTACAAAAATACAATTTTTCATTTGTTTTTCAAAGAATCATGTGTGAATTTTCAGCGAGAATTCCATAGATTGCAATGTAATTTCTGGTATTTATGATCATCAAATTAGCACCAAAACTGACTAAAGAACATAAGACTTCTTTTTCTGTCTTTCGACCTTCCTTTTTTAAGGGAAAATTGATACAAAAGTCGACGTTTTACTTTGGTTATTAATGCATTATATTGAAATAAAATGGGGTGGGGATTATCCGATAATTTGGCAATGTTGTGAGATCAATGCAGAGTTAACTTTTTGGGCCTGTTTAGGTGAAATGACAGACTCTAATGTGACTGTTTCACTAAAAGCACCAAACTAGCGTGGACCCTGTAAGTATTCGGATTCTCCAATATATGTGCATTGTCAAAAAGCTGACCAGAGAGCAGACGGCTCACTGCAAGTATTCTTTCCATAATTAAAACAAAAGTGACTAGCTGTTTGGATAGTTAACATTGATAATGGTCAATAAACACATTTTTTTATCACATTCTATCTCATGCTTTTTTATAGTGAAAATGGAATATAGTTTTAAATAATGTTTAGTATTATAGTTTGTTGACTTGTGTCTGCTTGGTAAATATGCTGTACAGATTCCTACCCTTTAAAACAGAATTTTAATATGATGTGAAACTAATGGTGCCATATGATCATAGTTCACCTTTATTCCAATAATACCTGTATGTAACAAACAGAATTATTATAATACAGCCTAAATTTATATTATGTTAGATAAATAAACATAAAATTGTTTCATTCTTCATATTTTAAAAACGAAGATTTTTATACTAAGAACCCGACAACAACAGAAACTTATTCTATTTCTACTATTTAAAAAGGCAACTTCTCTACAAAACGTGAACAAAATTATATAACTAATTTGGTTTATAATATTATTTTTTTAATCTGCTATAAAGGAACATCAGAAAATAAATTGCAACAAAAATTATGAGTGACGAGGGCTAAGTGATTAGAAACCATAAGCTTGTGTGTTAAAAATTCCCAATGATTTCCGCTGTACAATGAAAAATTCCCAATGTTAGGAATGGGGGCCTCAAACTTTTATTGTTGGAATCATCCCAGAGTGGATTGCAATCTATACGGGTACCATAATGAACATGCATAATCAAAACATTTAATCACACTGAATAAATTCACTTACCAATGACTTATATCCCTTTACTGCATAATAATGCCTTTTGACACAAACCCCTTTAATGCATAAGTGCGCCTTTCATGACAAATCTGATCAAGAAACTCAGTACTACCAAAATAAAGTCTTTGTACCCATAGCTATCACTTATACGACTGAGAGCATGAATCTAGAAAATAAATATGAAGCAAATCATTAGTTTAATCACAGGATTAAAGCAAAAGTGCAGTTCAATCTACACTCATCCTCCGTTGTATGTAACAGTGTATGCGCCATTCATAAACATCTGCTCGGCATCACGCAGTTGCGATGTGAAGTCATTTGAAATTTTGAATAGTACAGTTGAAAGATTTTTGATAATATACACGGGAATATGCCATTCTTTGAACCAGTCCAGTTAATTGTTATCAATATTTCACCATAAAAAAGGAATATTAGAGCAAACTTTGGAACAAGGCTATACACTAAAAATAAGTTACTGGTATGTGTTCACTTCTTAAGGGCTATTGGTAATGCGAATAGGCTTAACAGGGTGGGTGGGTGTGGTATAGCCATTTATCACATATAGGATGTAACAAGTGAAAATTTATAAGTTATTAAATTAAAAAACTGTAATTTAAATGTGCAGGTACAGTCTGGTTTGTGATAAAGATATTTATAAGATCTAAAATAGGCAATTTGATATTGCATTTTATGCGCAATAGATCACGGCATTGAGATGGTATTTAGCTATTGCATAGTAATTATGGTGTTGCATGAAGACAAAGCAAGATGCAGTGAGCATTACATTTTTCATATACACTGTGCCTTGTGCACAATGCATGTGGCAAACACCACGATGCCATGTAATGGTAGCTGCCAGATTGGTCTTCTTCCAGTCAAGCCGGTCCCATGACAGACAGTCATATTACACGTATACCTGTAACCCGATGGCTATCAAACTTTCCATATTGAAAGTACAGTTGTGATTGGCACTGTTAATAGCGAAGAAAATTCATAAACATTGCTGAAATATGTATTATGAAATGACTTATCTGCTTATTTACATTGTACTTCTTTTCCTCTCTTCTTTCACTGCATGTAGTTCTGTAAATATTAATCCGCCGAAGTTTATATCTTCGGGTTTTATCGGTCCTTCATTCTTAATACCCGTCTAAAGATAATGAAAAGTGCTTGACATTAGCTAATTATCCTAAATAAACCTTATATGTATGCATAAATGGGATATATTTATTGAATTGCTTGTAAGTATGAGAACTATTGTACATGTAGTTGTGGTATGTGTTTTGTGTTAGTGTGTGAAAAGGCACTTCCCATTTAGCTAGAGAATGGTTCAAATTAAGAAAAAGACAAATTTTAACAAAATTACAAACTGATCAGGTAAGACATATGAGCAGTTGCATTCTTTAGAAGAAGGTACTTTGTTCAGTTCTGTTGGATGTTACAATTGTCAATAATCATGAATGTTAAACTAAGTATAGCAAAACATGCTTAATGATGGTGAATATGACATATATACATGTATATATTGTTACGACTCTAGGTCTTAAAATAATGTAACAGAAAGAAAATGAAACCAACAATTTATTTCTCTATAATTAAAATGAAATTTCAAAAGACACTTACAATTTGTGAATTAAATTCCACATAATCCTAACTGTTCTAAACACAAGTCAGAAATTATAGAATATTCTGAATGAATGAATGTTTCAAATGAATGAATGTTCCGAATGAATGAATAGTCTTGAATGTCCTAATATACCACAACGATACAATCCAGAATATCTTTGAGAATGTCCTCAAATATCCAAAAGTCATATATATATAAATCCAAGGGTTAAAGAGCACTTAATGGTAACTCCAATAAATGTTCAAATAAATAATTCCTTTGAAATTATGTCTGCAGCACAACTAAATACTCTGATCATAAACAGATTCCCAAAGACTGATTTTAAAAAAGGATTTAAAATAGGAATGATTATGATGCGTTCATCAAGTCCTTATATACACTTTTCAAATGACCTATTTCATAACAGTAAGTGTCATTTAATGACCCACAATGCAATAGAACATGCGTTGTTTTTGTGAAAAATCCCCAACCTCGGTGTGAATAACTGTGAACACGACTGGCCCTGAACTCAAATATCAGTCAACATCCTGTAGACAACTTAACCAAAACTTAAAATACGACTTACTACATGGACCAAGGTTACGCACACTTAATAGATTCAATATACATAACAATATCCACATGCTTTTCTACAGTGTATATACAGAAAGACATGTGAGCGGAGAATATGAAAATATTCCAGACTGTTCATTTTGGGGATCGTCATAATGTTTGGGACTGAAAATTGTGCCATTATTATTATTAGCAAAATTCATGTACAATTGTGTCATTGTCTTCATCATAAAATGCTGCTTATGGCCAGTATATGCCTTGCAACCTTTTCTTTAGGAACTACTGTCAAGGTTGTTCAGGACTGACAACAATCCATTTTATTTGCAAACAGTATGTGTAGAACATAGCTCATGTTCAATTTCTCCAAGTTTTATTCAAAATCCACTTCTCCTTGCCACTAAATGGATTATTCATAAGTGTCAGTGACATTTCTTTTTCACTGCATACAGACTCCATATTGCTGTACACTGCATCAAAGTCTGTGGACAAAAATATATGGAATTGTTTTTATTATAAGTTATTCTTTCACACACTCACTGCTAATGTTACAGGATACTTGACTGAAAGAAATGGGACACTATTACCATAATTTTTAGCGATTTCTTAACAATCAGAGTACCATATCCCACCCTGTACCGAATTGTGCATTGCCAATAGTACTTAATTTCATATCAATCATTTCAGCAAAATGATATGATCAAGAATTATCAGTTTCTCAAAAATATGGATTTTTGATATTTAAAAAACATTTACTCGCTAATTGTAATACTAATCGGCACAAAAAATATACAAATGAAGTCCTTGAATATTCGTCTATTTTTAGAAACAAGGAAAAACCATTAGTCACATGGCTTGGCAAATTCTACTCAACTCCACTAATTGATAGTGCATTTTTATTGCAGTAAAATGTAGGATTTGCCCTTAGAGAAACGGGTTTCAATACTTTCATATCCTTATTTAATGTCACATATAATTTTTAAATCATTATAGTTCATAATTTGTTGACTTTCACAAGAAAGTTGATGCACGATAGCGAGTCCCTCAATGAGTGAATCAAGCACTTTACATTTTGAAAACCATTAAAATCACTAAATATACCGGTTCTAAATATTGCACACCAACACTGATTTTATGCTTCATTGCACCCCTCCCCCCCACACACACATACAACGGTTTTTCAAAGATCTGCTAGAACATTTGTTTTAAATTGGTAGCAATATTTAATTACTGTTCCCACTAACCCCATTTTAAGTTGCTTCTGCATTGACAATGAGAGGGTAGGATGTTGGGTTTTATGATTTGAAAAATTCATCAACATTTTTTGGCATAGAAAATTCACAGAAGGATACTATTAAGCTAACATCATACCTTTTCATTAATAAGTGACACATAGAAGAGATAAATTAATTTCATATTTGTCAATGAATAACTTAAAAACAATAATAATCTTAGTACATGAATGTAACAGTATGGTGAGGTATATACGACACTTTGTCATTTAAGTTCAGTTTCATGATTTTGCTTAACAGAAAATGTGTCTGGGTTTAAATTTTGCAGAATACAGTACTTACAATATAATAAAATATATAATACAAAATATAATACAATTAATTTTAAACAATCCAATTAGGAAAACTTGAGAATTGAAAAAGACACTAGACTTGTTTGTACAATCAAGAGATTTCATTTTGGCAGCAGACATAACATAATTTGGTCAGTAAATCCAAAGTTTAGTGAAAGGTGAAAATTGAAGAAACAATTTTCTATCTGTCACAGACGCGAAAGGGTACATACTAACTAGGTTTAAATAGTTTGAGGCAAATAAAATAATTTATCAACTCATTATTTGACTTCATTTTATAAAGTTGGTGATTATTTTAAGATACATGTATCATTATTATGTCCTATTTATTCAAGCTTTACTTTACAGAATTTCCAATAATTTTTACCTATGCAACCCTGTAGACTGTGAAATAAAAAATTGTGTACAATATTTTAGATTTAATTTAATACTTGTTTAAAGACATCCAATTATGTGTTTTTTTGTCATTCTTTTAAATGATGTTAGAAGTTAACAAAAATGGTGATACAATTACAATGGCTGTTTTATTAGTCAATTACATGCATATTCCACATATTTGTAGGCCGTCATGATTTCAAAGACATACAAGCCCAGTATCATTAACTGTCTCCAGTTAAAATATTCTTCCTATTAATGTTCATTTTGATTGAAAATTATTTAATGATGTGTATTTCATGTGTCAGTAATGATGATATTCAGCCTCTGTATTATTTTCTCATAATAAAATGTTGAATGATTCCCAATAAGCAAAACATCTAATATGCCTTATTAATCATATGATAACTTCTTAATTTTCTTCTTAATCCACAAAAGGACATTGTGAAATGAAAGATAAATGTACTTTCTTTGTTCCTTTCATTACTTCTGAGTAGTGTGTTTCAGATATTGATCTTCGGGATATTTTCATGGTTTATGAAGCCATTTTCTAAATTAAATTTTAATACTGCAGTTCATATTTTTTAATAATCCTTCAAGATTTGTCATCTTTGGCATTGGGTACAAAAACAAGATATAAATAAAGGGATGCTCCTGCCACATTTGCCTCTAATGCCCTCCCCTCTGCCCTTTTTACCATCCCTCCCCGATTGTCCAGATCACTGAAAAACTTACTTAAAATGGTGGTATGTTCTATTAATTTCATATATTATTATGTTTTATTTAATATAGAATCTTTCTGTGAGTGGAAGCTTCTTTGTTCTTTATTTTTAAAAGGACATCATAACTACCGTATTTACGGTTTGTTTTCGGACACCGTATTTTTTGGGCAAAAATAATATTTAAATGCCTTGTAATTTTCGGACGTTGCTTGACGATAATTTTTTTCTACAACTTATGTTTTCGGACACAATCTAAGAAGATCTGCTGCGTCGTTTTCAAGTAAAAGTATGTGAGTTTGCCGGTAATTTAACCGATGCAAAGTTCGTCACATTTGCTCGTCAATTATTTAATGTGATCATGTACTTACATGAACTAAAATAATTTAAAATTCTTAATCGTATGTATGTATGCAGGTAGATAGACAGACAGATTAATAGATAGATAGATAGACATTTTTATATTAAGCCATACAAAATAAATGACAATATCAAAGAATGAAAAGAAATATGATTTAATGCTGTAATATATTAAAATATATTATTCAATTTCAAGTAGCTTGTCTATAGCCTCTCTTAGGTCCTCGGGTGAAAAGCCCTCAAATTCTGTATCACTTTCATCATCCGTATCGTTTCATTGTTTGGCGTTTCTGATCAGTGCATTTTCACTTTCGCTCAGATTGACACTGATGCCGCACACCTTGAAATATTTCATTATCATTGTGCGCCTTTCCTTCAATGTGTCCATGGCATTTACAACCCAGTCCAAGACAGTCTGTTTGCTAGCTGTCTGGATCTGTCCATTTCTTCTTTCATCAGATGATTTTAACGCATTCGTAGCATCTCTGATGTATTCCGTCCAGCTGCGGCGGAGGTAGCTCTTGACAGGTTTATTGATGATCACATCAAGAGGTTGCAACTTGGATGTGCAGCCTCCAGGTATTATTGCTGGCACAACATTTCCGTGCCGCAACTGTTTCTTCACGTCATCAGTGATGTGAGCCCAGAACGAGTCCATAACTAATCGTGATCGCTCTCTCCTGGTGAATGGCAAATAAATTTCTTTAATCCATCGCAACATTAGCATTTCGTCCATCCCCGCTTTCTCTAGAACTGCGATAATCCACCCTTTTGGTGCCTTCAGATCTAGATTTCTCTTTCCATTGAAATTGATCATTGGGGGTAATACGTCGCCATAACTTGCAACGGCTAAAACGACAGTAATGTGTATCTTCTCCGAGCCAGTTGTACGAATTAGAACGCTTTTCGTTCCTACTTTGTCCACCGTTTTCCCTGGCACAAGATCAAAGTACATTGGTGTCCCGTCCATGTTAATAATAAAGTTATCGTCAAACCCGTCATCCTCATGTCTATCCATAACAAACTTGTGGAATGAAGCAATCTTTTCTTCCATATCCTTAGGTAAACATTGGGCAAGAGAGGTCCTGCTTCTGAGCACAAACCCATGTCTTTTCATGAAACCCTCTCCCCAAGAACGACAGGCACTGAATTTGCTCTCCGGAAATTCTTTTGAGACAAGCTCCTTGGCATATACATATTCCCTCAACACTGACTGGAATTTGTAAGTCAGGCTGAGTGAGCACCCATTGAGCTATCTTATCATCTATATCTCGTCCATATGAAATGGGTCGTCCACTCTTAGGCAAATGTCCATTCAAGTTACGATCTGCAGAAAAGTCAATTTTCATCCGCGTATTCATAGTAGATTTTAGAATCTTGAATTTTTCCGCTGTAGCGTAATTCCCAGAAGTTTGCATGGTTAACGATATCCAGCTTTCGCTTTAATGTATAAAGGTTTATAGTGACGATGCACAGAACCGGGTTGAGCACTCTCGGGTTCAAGATAATCAGACTTGTCATCTATAGCAGCTTTCTTCGTGGGCGGTTCTTTTTGTGATGTATCCTCATAGTCATTACTTCGAGGTCGCTTCTGTGGATGGCCTACTGGCCTCTTTGGAGACGATTTTTCCCTCCTCGAACTAGGCAGTGCCTCCTCGCTTGTTGCATAACGCACGATAAACTTATCCATCAAAATTATTACCAGTACTAAAATATCATGTTTTACAATGACAGCTATCCAGTATATAAACTTAAATAACTTTTGATAGTGGTGGGTATCCTATTTATACTTTATCCTATAATTTTATTGTGACCAAAAGCATGCTCTTTGATTGAAAAATACTTATACCAGTATGCCCTTTTTTGTTACGTTCGAAAAATTGCCCCATTGGCCAAAAATGTGCCACTTTTGTAAAAGATGCCCCTGTAACATACCCCTCCGAAGTCTGATTTTCATATAATTTTATTTTCATATGACTTGAGTGTTCAGTTTTAAAGCTTTAAGGAGATTATTTCCATTTTCATGTCATTATATATACATATTGAAACTATTATTTATACATATTGAAACTATTATTTATACATATTGAATTTATTATTTATACATATTGAAACTATTATATATACATATTGAAACAATTATATATACATATTGAAACTACTGTCAAATCTTGAAATGCAAAATATTAATTTCAGCAACTGATGTAAGTCAAGTTCTTTCTTTCTTTTGAAAACGTTTTTAAAAAATAAAAATCCCAATGTCAAAAGAGCAGATGATTAATTACTTTCTGATTATGTTCTCTGACACACGAATATTAAAATCATGTGCTTCCTAATAAACTACAGAAACGGATTTCCGATGATATTCTTTGCACCTGCTAGAATATTATTTATAATTCACACTTCAGTCTCATTGCCAAAAAGTACTGTATTTTTACCAAGTTAGTTTGGACCAAAACATATTGTTTTATTTTGAGCTCTTACTTCACATTACTGTAAATTTGCTAATTTATACACTTATAGGCTCTGTCAGTCACTAGTATTGATGACAGGATTTCACATTTCTTTTGTAGAGGTGATGTCTTGATATACATCATGT
Source organism: Margaritifera margaritifera (assembly GCA_029931535.1). NCBI lineage: Eukaryota > Metazoa > Mollusca > Bivalvia > Unionida > Margaritiferidae > Margaritifera > Margaritifera margaritifera. The sequence goes on along the minus strand of JAQPZY010000424.1, from coordinate 19,828 downwards.
CATCATTTTTTAAGAACGAACAATAGATTTAAAAGAGGAGCACACTTGGATTTTGAGGATTGTGTAGTAAATTTAAATTTGTTATTTGTATGTAAACTTAAGGCAATCACCATAAAATCTGCTTGCTTTCATGATGCAAGAAAATAAATCGATGATTATATACAATAATTCCCACTTATTCAAAGTTTGCAACAACAGGAAAATATTGTAACACATTTTAAAGATGAGCATAGTTTTTCTTGATAAAATTGTGATCTTAGGATATAAAAGCTAGGTTCATCATCAGTAGTCATCATGGTACACTGTATATTCCTTGTGTCTGGATCAAAATACTAGTAATGCAGTACCAAAGTACATGCATATGTATATATGAGAATAAATATGCATAAGATTGATTATACTACTTTTATCTTCATTCTTTTTATGAACTGTAATTCTTGAGCTTTCGTTCAATTTCCTTTGAACTTGAAAACAGGCATTCATATTTTGGAGATATTATAAAATCTCCTTTAATATCTTAATATTATCATAGCATTTTTTAATTGTTACCATAGTAACTGAGATTGCTTGGTATACATTTGAAGAAATTCAATGTTAGACCAAAATACTCTTTAATATTTGAAATGTTTAAGACCATGTGAGTACATTAAAGAAACATATGAGCACAGAATATACAGCCAACACTTTATTGACTTTAGGTGTTTATTCTTAAAACTTGACTGAAAACAAAACTCCTGTTGTGCCTATATTTGGTGGAACTTGGACAGTCCAAGCCAAATAATTAGAAAAAAATCTCACCTTTCTTTATCATAAATTGATTTGGCAAGAAAGTAGTAAGCTCAAGATAAATGAATGCTGACAAATATGTGATTTTGTAAATATGTGATTTTGTCATGATTTTTACACATTCTAGGCTGGAATAGGTTGCCATGGCAACCAACCATTTAATCCCTGCATGCTGAAATAAAGTATACCCAATACCCATCCAGTGTCCACAACAAATTTCCCAATACACCACTCCCTCAATAACTTGCAAACCTGCTTATAACGCAGGGTCAGGCGTGGATCTCATTTTCTTAACTAGAAAATACCACCAAAATTGGCCCTTACTTGTTAAACATGAAAAAAATTGCGATCAAATTTGATAAATAAAACCTTGATCTATCACTCGTTTTATCGTCGAAAACAGTGGTTAGTACCCGGAAAGTTTAATCAACATGATGAAATTCTCAACTTTTAATAAGAAATCATATATTTTGTTCAATTTTCTTTCCAAAGAACAATCTCAGTACACTATAAATAACAATATTCAACAACATTTCAGTAACAAAAATGTCACTTATGTCTACTGATGGCAACACTTTGATAAATAAGGACCAATTTTTGTCAATTTCAATTTGTTTTAGTTCTATGTTTTAATTTGGTTTTAGCATAATTATCAAAAATGCAGACAAACTATTGATCCTTGCGGAATCCCATATGAAATATTCGCACTGAAAGAAATAGTAACATCGATAACCACTAACTGCTGTCTATTGGTCAGATACGATTTAAACAATTTGACTGACATAGAACTGTGACCAGTGGCTTTAAACTTCTTTGAAAGTACACAATGATTAATGGTACCAGCTTTCTCTTGATAAAGTAAAATGCATACCAGTAATATTGCCTTGGTGATCATTTAAAATCTAATATCTGTTAAATGAATTAAATAAATATATGTTGAAAAACTCTGCAAAAATCCAGATTGACATTCAAATAAAAGTTTTCTTTTGGTGAAAGAAGACTCGAACTGATCATATCTTACCCTTTCCAGTACTTTTCAGATAATACTTAATATAGACACTGGTGGTTTGGAGTTTCTTACAAAATACCTTGATTTTCAAAAACCTTTACTGTAGAAACGTGTTAGGCCAAAACAATTCAGAGATTTTGAAAGTATATATACGGTGGAAAAAAATGAGTTTGCAAAAGCGAGCATTTTATTAAGAGCGCTGTAATAGTGGTCAGTTTCAGAACTCCTTTGTGGTAACCACTATTGATTGGAATAACTGCAATGAGAAAATTGTGTGTGTGGAAGACTTTAGAAAGGAAATCTCATCTCTCACCTCTGCTGAATACCTCTCTTCCCCAATGCATAAATGCTAAAAAGTTCTTCACCATATGTACACAGAAACAGAAGCTAAGGAATTTAATTGAGTAATGGGTATTTGGTATTTATTGTATCAGAATATCAGTTAAAACATTTTTTTTCTTCTCAAGCACCTAATTTGGTTCATGCAATTGTTGACCTTTATATCTTAGTGCAGAGTGATAGCATGATGTCCTAATTTGATGATGCTGATAACATAAATTAGAGCTAATTCCATGACTCCCATGGCAAATTCTTTTGCTGTTTATTACATATCCTATCCCCAACCCTAACTCACTTCACCTATTTCTGACCATGACCCAGGTTTCATAACCTAAAATCTGTTTCATCTGTACACTCATGCTATGACTGCATGTTTAGGTGGAAATAGAGGTACAGACAGACAGATGGAGAGACATGGTATCACAATATCCCCAATCCAAAAGCATGTGATTAAAGTTTCAATAAAAAGTCTGTTCAGGATGATAATACTAACAAAATAGCAATAAAGTAAATGAATGTGATAAAGGTAAATTCTGGCTTCTTTTGGGGTATTTTTCAGGTAAGTTTATGTACCTTTTGGGGTTTTTTTTCAGTGAAGGCAACCTTGCCCCTGTTAACAATGATAATAACAAGACTCTTCTTCGGAGAACAACAAACACTGCCAGTGAGTATCTCTAGCCAGTTTATAGGTAATATATATGGGATACAACTGATGCAAATCATGATTTCTGACATAAAGGAGATTTGACAGGTATTGATAGAAGTTCATGTTGTGGTGATCTTTGAAATTCCTGGTCCACTTATTTTTATTTGCCTATCAGATAAAGCAATGCATTTCGCGATAGTGAGATTTATAATTGGTCATGACATGCTCCAAATGACATTTTTCACTTTCAGTATTTTTGTATTAAATGCTGCTTTCTTGTCTGAATTCATTACCATCTTGGCACTTCTGTTTATTTTTTCTCTTTAGATATCTCAGCTGTAGATAGTGCTTACATTTTTCTAAGTTGATGCATAATAAATTCATAAACTTTCCATTCATTCAGTCAATGTAACCATGGAACAAGACTAAGGTTAAACATAGTACATTAAACAAGGTGAAATGTTTAAGTAAGTATATCTATGTAAATCAGTCTATCGACAACAAAAATCGTCACCAACTCTACACAGTGGAAGGTGTAATAATGTAAAGACCATTTAGAAGAATTGGCCAGAATTTTTAACTTTCTAGGTTGCATCTGAAACTTTATAATGCATTTTCAGTTAGACAGCTTGAGAATTGGCACTATTAAGAGAAAAATATACTCATGAAAGAAGTGTATTTAGAATTTCTGTATTATATTATTTGATTTTGTATTTTTAGGATTTTACCCTTTCTTCAAATATGTTACCCACTGATAATACCTTAGGAGTACGACCACAACCTAGCAAATCCAGCCCTCCCAGGATAAATTTTAGCTATAAAGCTAAAGGTTGTCTGCCCACATTGGTGGCAGTCAGAGTGATCTCCTCTTGATATAGGGATTGGTGCCAAATCCCATCAGTACCTCAGTTACTACTTCTGCTCATGCTAGGTAGCACACTCTCTTGAGAGACCTCACAAACTGACGTCAAGAGTTACTTCTACTCAACTATAGGGCAAGTTGGAGGAGTTTCTCATCTCAGGGAAGTATACTCTATCTATATTTCAAACTATTTCTTTCTCTTTTCTCTCCAAGATGAAGTTTTTCCATCTATTATAGAATTATAAAATATACATGTTAGGCATCCTTTTGTAGTTACCTACATTGATTGCTAGTATATGCATTTAATAATGTGTACTCAACTTCTGTGTATTCTGCAATATAAATTAAAGACTTTTAAGTCGCGCAAGTAATTTTTTTTCTGTAGAAAACTTTAATTGTTTAGCAGCTTCCACCTGGGTAAGTTTAAACATTGCACACATGTTCGGACACATACAGGTAAGTTTTCTATAGATAGTGTATAGTCAATAACGTCCACTTGAATAGTTACAAAGTGATGCTTCGATGACTTTATCTATATAGACCATTACTTGGACCCTTGCAGCATTACAGGTAATTTTGGAAGAAATTGTGCATTAGATCAGTAACATCAACTGCATGAGTTTATAAAGCGACACTTGGCTGGCAACACTTGTAAAATATTGTCTTCCGTACTACTTGTTACAGAGTGTAGAATATGGGGAGGACTAAATGCAAGCTTTGTAAACAGTTGAAGGGCATGGACGTTTGGGATGCCACTTGGGAAATACATGTCAATATGCACTGTATGGACAGAGAGTCAGCGGGCTACAGTACTGATCAGACAATCTAAACAGAAAGGGAAAGCGGATAAACACATTTTGAAAGACAAGGATGAATGCTAATGCTGCCTGATTTTTGAGTATGGCAAAGCAGAGGGTTCACCAACTCCAGATTAGCAGCCTCAACCTGACAAGATTTTTTCGGCAGTACCAAGAGGCTTGATCATGTGATGCCTAAGGTGTATGATGGCCAGTCTTCTGTCCCTGCCAGATACAAGCCAAATTGATAGCATGCTAGTCCAACTCAGATACTGTCTCGCACAACGCAAGTAGGGACCTGTTTTGTGGACCACATATCCCATAATCCGTCCCAGCATTATGGAGGATAAGATGGCCCTGTTCTGTCACGATTGGACTTTGCCATCTGAATCAGATTGCACGAGGTCAACACCAATGTCAGTTTTATCTTTAATGTCAAATGATGAAATCTCTTTTGTCTACCCGTTACTGGGATCCAGTATCCCTTATCCCATCCCTGAAACATGAACCTGGCATCAAAAGGAAGGAAATTATGGCCCTATTGTGTCAAGATCAGACTCTGCCATAAGATAAAGATCACTCACGATCAATACCGAATCTGATCTAGCCTAAAGATATGTCTGTGGGGACTGCTTACGATGATTTAATATCGCGTATCGCATCCCGGCATCTTTACACAGGCACTCACAGGGAAGAGACATCCAATACAGTACCATGACCATCCCAGGTCGCCATACGGCCAGGTGAATGCCATTGTCCCCAGTTGCTATTACAGATGCACAGGCATTCATAGGGAAGAGACATCCAGTATTTGCCACAACAGTCCCATGGCCAGTTTAGTGCCTCGGTGCTCAGTTGCTATTACAGACTCAGGGTAATCTATAGCCATGAAAAGGTCCATACCTATTACAGATCATAGTAAGCCTGGTACCTTACAGATCTGTCTCAGTCTAAAGGCATCACTGACCAATGGAGAATGGCCCCAGGACGACCTGTCATGATTTATTTCCGGTACCAGAACGTCAATGTTTCAGTCCTGGATGCCCGGACCATGAACAATACAGTTAGCAATAGGTATCATGACAATGGCACCGAAAGAAGGAAACTGTGGCTCTGTTCCATCAAAACTGGACTTTGCCATCCGATGTGGATCGTGTGTCATCAGCACAGATTCCATTACGGCCTTTCTTATGCCTAAGGGGATGTGTGACAGTGTTACAATATAATGTATCCTGCCCTGGCACTGTAACACTGGCTTCAGCATCACAGATCACTTGGTCTCCACCCAGTATAGGACCCATGTCGGTCTATGGCCAATGTAGTGCCACTGTACCTGGGTATATGCCACAGCACCCAGGTACAATTGTGGAACCCGTGCAGTCCATAACCTGTTTGTGGTTCATGGCTTTTATGGATCCATCTAGGTCCTTGCCATCACAACCCAGTGTCATACGGCTTCATGGCCCATTGTGACTTACCACTACAGTACCTGCTACAACAACATTACAGTCTAGATGCTGATATGATACTAGTATGCGACAACTCAAACTCACAAGCTCCTTTGTCAGTTCTTGACTCAACCACGTCAGCCACAAATTAGAGCGTGCTCGAGTTGCCTACTTATTTGATGGCTATCTTTTCTCAGTTGTGTGAACATATAGCCTAAACTCTTTCATCTAGAATCCCATGGGAACTCGTGCTGTAGAGTCAATACTCATGTGGCTCACGCAATAAGGGAGTGGCTTAGTACTCCCTTGCTATAATGCTATTGCTCTGACCATTATTCTTGCAGTTGTAGAGAGTTAAGACTCTACATCTTAAAATATTTAACAGAAAGAAAGTGTAACCAATAAAATCAAATAAAATCAACAAGCAATTCATTTCCAGACAATCAAAGTGAAAATTCAAAAGACACTTACAATTTGTGAGTTAAATTCAAAATAATCCTAAATGTTCTAATCACAAGTCCAAAATAATAGAATGTTTCGAATGAATTCCAATAACCTTGAATGTCATGATGTACCACAAAGATGTAACCCAGAGTGTATTTGAATGAGTTCACATAAATCCCAAAATCATGTATTAATTCAAAAATCAATGAGCACTTTATTATTTCCAATGAATATTGTAAACAAATAATTCCTCTCAAATTATATCTGGTTTCAACAACACAACTGTAATTACTAAAATAGATTCCTTATAGACTTATCTTTAGTACCCGAATTCTAGTACAGGATTGAATTTGTTTACCAAAATCTGTATATAAATACACATGCCTACATGACATATGTCACATCAGAATATGAGTAATTCTAATGGAAAAATACTGGCCAACCTGACATGTTACAAAAGTCTATTTGCGAAATGCCTATGAAAATATTGGCCTACCTGACACATGTCACAACTTACAATTATAAACAAAAGTTAAATATGTAAACATCATACATAACAAGATGCATTTCTCTTTATGTCCGCTATCTGGGCAATCATCATGTAAGCTTTCTTGGATTGCAATAGGCCACCTAAGAGGCAAACCTCATGGGCACAAAAATCCAGAGCCATGCTCTTTTCCGTTTTATCTGGGAGGAGACAAGGAGCAGGAAGGACCCTCTAAGGCAGGCATGATGGAGGAACATTTCTAACCTTTCTGTTGATTCAGTCAGACATAAGGCTATGTTTATGCTTCCCTTCTAACATCATGTTTGAAGGAATTCAACTTTTTCAACATAACAGGAGTCATTACACCGCTGTTCCTTTGGTGATACACATTATTCCGCAGGGTGTCCAGGCCGTGTTCTATGTCCCCGTCCCATGTATATTGAACTTCATTACGGACATCCCAAGAGATTGGTACTAAGTGGACATTCTGCAGCATTTCAACACCAGTCGCTTACTCAATATAGCTCTGACTGCCAAAGGGCAGTGTCACTCTTTGGCTGGTTATAGATCCAGCTCTCAGCCTGTTCATTCAGGCACCTTGGTTTGGAGTGGGAAACTCACAGACAGGTTGTCAGCACCATGCATTCAGGGACTCAGGATACCTGTTCAGGGCACTTCCCCTTGGTTGGAACATCAGTCCTGGGGTTTTAACATGTATTATGGACAGAATTTTGTCTCTTTTCACAGTCACCTCCTCATCAGTGATTTCCATCGACCTGGTCAACATTCTACAAAAGCACCAGATACATTATATTCTAGATCAAGATGCACTCTTGTTTCACATCTGTTCCTACTTGGATTCCTTGCCAACAAATCCATTATAGTAATATCTCAGGGTTTTACCCAGATTGGGTACAGAGTTTAAAATGCATGTGAACAGGGTCTCTTTCCCTTAAGTGCATGCCTTGACATTATCATAGCAGCATCTTCGATACTCTTGAGAATCACATCTCAGCTGAAGAATTCATTCACCAATTGGGTCTCCTCAGTGCAACAAGTGTTCTCATTCTCCTGGGTCGACAGTTTATGAGACCATTGCAAATGACTCTGTTGTCCCAGTGGTGACTGAAGCATTTCCTATGGGAACAAACAGTACTATGTTCCAATTATTATGGGGTTACCTCTCAATAAAAGGGAGAACCCCACTCAACTTATGGAGGGTGTTCCCTTGCAGGTCCATCCTCCGGGAATCACGTTTTGTACAGATGCCAACACAGCAGGCTTGGATGCCCACTTCCTGCCATCATTTCCAGAAGCCTGTGGATTGTGGCCTCCTTAGGAGCGACTATTGCACATCCTAGAGATGAAAGTCCTAGTGAAAGCATTTCATTGGTGGCAGGAGACACTTTATGGAAAGAGCGTACACATTCTATCTGACACCTCCACTATCACAGTGATGAATTGTCTCAGAAGGTAAGGAGGACTAAATCCAGAGACCTCCACCTCCTGGGTTCTGATTTTCTAAGGTGGTGTCATCAACAATGAATCCATGTTCGAGTCCATCACATTCCATTCAGACAAAATGAATTAGCGAACTCGTCCTGAAGGAATCAACTTGTACAAACCGATTGCTTGCTTCATCCCTCAGTATTCAGAGGAATCTGTATCCACTGTAATCGACCACTGGTGGATCTTTTCATGACAAAGAGAAACGCAAAATTCTGAACCTTTGTCTCTCCATTCCCTGATACAAAGGCCTGGGCATTCGACGAGTTTTCCATAGATTGGAATTGTTTGGATGCCTTCTGGTACACTTATCATTAAACACCTCTGATCCCAGATCTTGAAAAAAGTGAGGGAATCGGAGTGCAGTCTTGTCCTGATTGATCTCCTCAAGAGGGACAAATCTTGTATAAATGACTTGTTAATTCAGGCAGTGGAAATTTTAAGGAAAATCATTACCTTTCCTCAGCTGCTCAAGCAAACTTTGACGACAGAGTTTCATCCAAAGCCAGATTTTGTACATGCACATATGGATCATATTACACAAGCCCTCAGGGGCAAACAGTTCTCAGAACAAATGGTGAAGAGAACCACTTGGGCAGGAAGGCCCACCACTTTGAAAGAGTATGAAAGAAGTTGAGAATTTTCTCAAAGTGGTATGAGAGAGGACACATTCCTCCACTAAAGCATCATTACCCCAAATAGCTAACTTGCTCCTATGGCTTAGTGAGGTGAAGACGTTAGCGCCCTTCACGATAAAAGGGTACTGTTCCACTATGTCAGACATGTTGTGCCAACATGGAAGGGATGATATAGGATAAAACAAAAAACTTTCCAACCTTCAGGCAAACTTTGATTTGTCATGACAGAAGGCTTTGGCCCTGTGCCTAAATGGAATCTACCACGAGTTTTAACATAGTTGAATATGGTACCATTTGAACCTCTCGGAAGAGCATTGAGCTCATATAAGACCTGCTTCCAACTAATTGTAGCTACAGCAGGCAGGATCAGCAGAATACATGCCTTGTTGTTCGATCAAAACTATCAACAGTTCCGTTGGGATGGTTCGATTTCACTCATGATGGACTCTGCCTTCATTGGAAAGAACAGGGTCCCACTCATGTGCAGTCAGTCTTTTGTGATGAAACCTCTTTCCACATTGGACCCTTCACTTGAGTGCCATTTACAGGACCCAATGAATCCTTTGAAATGGTGCCTAAAATGAACTGATCCAATACAAAGAGAAAGATCTCGTCTATATTTTACCTTTGAAAGAGGGAATGGTCGATATCTCAGCTCAGGCTCTATTATCCTGGATAAGATGGGTTATTCACTCTGCATACAGAGAATTGATCCAAACATCACATGAAGTTATTACACATTTTGGCTCATGAGGTTAGGGCAGTCGCCACCAGCATTGCATTTGAGTGCAACTGTTCCCTAACCGATGGAAGTCAGATGACTTTCTCGTTTTTACCTCAGAGATCTTTCATCCCAAAGGGCTTTGTTTGACCTAGTGGGACCTATAGCAGCTATGCAACAGGCTACCTTCCCAGGTTGTTCGGCATCTTCTCAGTGATGCTGGATTTATAGATGGAAAAAATTTCCTGGTCAGCCATGTCAAGGCATTTGGAGTCACTACTCCAGCCTAGTTATATCTCAAGAGTTGAAGCTGCCTCACATACCTTAGGGGACAGAGATGGGTCTTCTCCAGGGTAAGGGGATGTAACTCACTCCACCTCTTACCTATTCTTCTATGGTATTTTGATTGGGTAATATATTTTTAAGAAGAAACAATTTTAGGAGTCAAATATGTTTCTTCGATAATATTTGCCCGATCATAATATAGATACACCCTCCCATCCTCCCCACAGTTACATCCTACTAGGAAAGCATGAATTCTGCACCAGTAGTAAACTGAGGTACAGATGGGATTTGGGGCCAGTATCTACTGTATATCAAAAGGAGATCACTCTGACTTCCTGTGTTGGTAGGCAACTTTAATCTTTTCTTTATTTTAGTCTGGGAGGGCTGGATTTGCAGGGTAATGGTCATATCCTAAGGTATCCTGATCGGGTAATTATTATCAAAGAAACATATTTTACTCTAAAAATTGTTTGATGGCTTTTGGGGGTTTTTAATGCTATTTTTCAGCACATGATAGGCTATACATGGTGGCCAGTATATTTGGTGGAGGAAGAACCCGGGAAAACCCCCGGTAGAACTATCGACCCAGAGGAAGCCAGTTGCAAGCTTTCTCACATACCCAAATTGGCCTAGCTAAAATTCGAACAAACTGGGACAGAGGTGAGATGTTAGTGATCTGTAAAGGCGAGCGCTCGGCCACCCGGGACCCAGTGGTGGCAGGAGGGAGGGGTCAGGAGGGGGCAATTGCCCCCGGGCACCAGGCGAAGGGGGGCACTGTCAGGAGCTTTTTTTGCAGCTGAAATTTTTTTCATAGTAATTCACCTCACCTTAGTGTAACAGAGGGCATTTCTTCACAAAACTTATATTTAGATTGGGGGGGCTGGGTGAGGATGGAGGTTGGCAACTGACAAAAAAAACTGTTCTCATTGGCAAAGTAGGGGCACCAGTAAAGAACCTTGCCCCCAGGTGCCTCGAACCCTCGCTCCATCACTGCCAGAACCCCTACTCTAAAAGTTGGTTTCTTTTCTTTCTGTTTGTTTTGTGTGCCATTTTTTTATATTCCTAAAGTTACTCAACACTGTATAGCCAAGACTGTATCGATGTGCAACTAAACCCTATACATACATATTTCAAATGAATGTACTGTAATTAACTACTTGTCAAGGATATTTGTCAATTTCACACATTCTCTTGTGCGCACAATAATCAGGGTCTGGCTAATTTCCAAATCAGGTAGTAGTTCTACATCCTACCCAAAAAAGAAGTGCCAATTCAACAGCTCAGTGAAGGTGCTTTGATATTAGGGTGAAGACTACCCTTTCAACTTGTTATGAGTCAGTTATAACTCTTTTCCTTTGACTTATTTTAATATTTTTGTTAAAAGAAAAATATTTACATCAAGTCATGTTATCATGTAGTAATATACTGGTCTACTTGAATTCAGTATATGATAGCCCAGATCTAGCATTCTTGTAGCCCGTGACCTCTGGGCACATGATTTGTCATAAACCTTTTAACATTAACAGGACACTAAATTCAGTTATATATCTTCTACTTGGGGCATAATCAGTGTACATTATAATAGTACACTAAATTCTTGATAAATCATTCATCTGTTTCTTTGCAGGTATACCTTTCTCTGGTGCCCATCATAAGTGGCGTTGTTATAGCAACTTTAACAGAAATCTCATTTGATTTGATTGGTTTCATAAGTGCTTTATTTGCAACACTGGAATTTTCACTTCAAACCATATTTTCCAAAAAGGTAAGAACATGTTATATTGCTGAACATTCTTGGTCTTTGTCTTGAATGATTACATATTTTTATCAAGTCTTTTATTTCCAGGGCTCGAAATTAGAATTTTTTCATTTCACTAACCCACAGTGTCACCATAATTAAATTTGTACTGATTCTGCCTAAATTTCACTGATTCTACAAAATTCAAAAGAAGTCTGTTCGGTTTCTAATTCAACATTTATTATTCATTAACATCAACTCAAAATAATAACAACTGTATTTCACAAACAAGACTCACTGAAAGTTGAAAGTTTATGTTCTTGTTCTGTATCTGATTCATTATCAGATCTAGGTCCATAAGGCCTAGTCTCTAGCCTTCTGTTTCTTTGTCCAGCAGGGAAGATTTATGAAAGTTTTTACACCCATCAATGAATCATAATGAAGTACCCCTCTGCACTTTTATATTTCTCCATCAAATGCATTACCCAATCACATTAACATTAGGAATTACTTTTCCTACCTTCAGAATTCAGCCCTCCCATAGACTTGAAATGTCTCCCCGTCAATACTTTGTAAGGCAAGCAACTCTTACAAATTACCTCCCTTTATCCTGCTGGGATGCACTCCTTATGCCAGATATAGCCAGTTTTAACTTTCACTGAAACCTGTCAACAGGCCTCTGTGAATCCATTTGATTTCTTTTTTTTCTGTTAGCCATCCGACATTAATTTTTGATGGTATAGTAAGTCAAACAATCAGTCTATATAGTGTATATTACATTTTTTGTGTATTTCGGTGAATTTTCAAATATTTATGTGAATTCGTTACAGGTTCATTATCATATGTGTATACAATTGGTAACACAATACTCACCATTGTAGTACACTGTTTTCATTTGTAGGACAACTCAGGTTTGCCTATTCTAGACTCCTCCTTTAGACCTCCCAATGCTAAACATTGACTTGCCTCTTCTACTGCCCTCTGGTAACCCTCCAGTGGGTGCCAGGCTGCCCCTGTTTCACAATACATGGATCAGTTTATTCCCTCACAACAAGTGGTTGATACAATTGGTTTCAGAGGAGCTCCACATTTTGTTCAGCCAGCCCCCGCCCCCTTTGGTCCCCTTCATGATGGAGACTTCTACCAACTCCATCACAGGCCGACATATTGCAGAAAGAGATATAGGCATTACTAGACAAAAGGGTAGAGGTCATTCGAAAACCGGCATCCTCAGGCTTTTATTAAAGGCTGTTCTTAGTCAAGAAAGCAAACGGGACGTTTCGTCCAATTATAGATTTGAGCACACTCGGCAAGTTCATAAAAACCCCAAAGTTCAAAATTGAAACAGCAAGGTCCATCCATTTGTTCATACGACCCAACGAGTAGACAATAAGCGTAGACCTGTCCGATGCACACTTTCACATTCCTATCCATGTAACATCAAGAAAATACCTGCATTTCACCTACTGGGAAGTAGTGTCTCAGTTTGATGCTCTTCTATTCGGCCTCAACCAGAGCCTTTGGGCTCTTGCCCCTTCCCAACATTTCATTCATCTGGGTATGGAGTTCCTCACCCATAAAAACCTAGTTCATCCTCTTCTCAAACACACAGACTGTATTGTTCTAACATCAAAGAAAGCTTCTTCAAAAAAATTTATCACGAAGTAGAAGTTTCTTCAACTCCTCAGCCTCTTTAGTGTGGCAGCGGATCTCTTGAATCTCAGCGGCCTCTATATGTGCCCTTCACAGATGGCTCATCTCTCTCAGTGGCGACTGATTTCTTGCCCATTAGATCAGCAGATAAGGATCTCTGTCAACGGAAATCAGACACTTCCTGATTCAGTGGCAGAACAGAAAATGGCTAGTGTCAGTGGAAGCCCCACAACCAGAGGTTGCAATCTGCTCAGACACAAGTTTGCAAGTTGGGGGACCCACTTGCTACCAGACTTATGATGGTCGGCAGCAAGTGGACTCACCAAGAGAGAACCCTTCATATCAACCTCTTGGAAATGAAAGCAATTCTCAAGGCTTCATTCAAAAACAGTCCTAACAATGTCAGACATTTCAGTTGTGGTGAATTACCTCCGGAAGCAAGGTGGAATGAAGTCACTACAACTATGCGTGTTGATATGGGACTATCTTTGTTGGTGCTCCCAACACCAAATAAACATACTGGTACTACATATTCTGGGCAGGCTCAGTGTCTTGGCTGATTTTCTATCAAGGAGGGGACAACTGCTGCACACAGAGTGGTCCATCCATCAGTCGATCTTACATCGAGTTTGCAACCTGTGGGGTTGTCTGATGGTAGATCTGTTTGCGATAAGGTGGAACAACAAGCTGCCCATCTTCATTTCCCCATTTCCGGACCCAAATGCATGGGCTGTCAATGCCCTTTCAATCAACTGAGAGGGCATCTGGGCCTATGCCTTTCTCCATTAGTTCTGATTCCGAAGTTAATCCAGAAAATGAGAGGCACAGAGTGCAAGATAGTCCTGATTGCCCCTCTCCAATGGGACAAGTCATGGGTCACCGATTTGATCGACTTGTTGGCATACAAATTGTATATGAATTTTCATTTCTCCTTTGAATACATTCCCCAATAACATTAACGTTAGGAAAAGAAACTCCACTACCTCCCAAATCTAGCTCTCCCAAAAAGACAAACATGTGGTTTTTTCTATCTATTCACCACATATACCAAGGGAAGAAACTTTTACCCATTACCTCCCCTCTACCACTTCTAGGTGGCTCCAGTTGTAAGCATTTGCTCAGCACTATCAACATAATCCTGCAAGACCTACCGAAATCCTGTGAAGATCTTCTTGATTTCAACCCATCCATCCAGAAAGTCAGTATATTAGTGGGTAGCAAGGTTTTTACTACATGTCGTAATCATTATATTTTACTTGTGATCAGTATTTATGTTAATTTTTCGGCAGTTGTGGACTTCGTTTATTCTGACCTTGTGCTTCAACATGGTATCATTGGTGCATGTTGTCAGTTGTTTATTCATGCTCATTGCATATATATTTCAACTCATTTAAGTAACACTTTCGAATTGTTATTTTCCAATTTTTTTTCTTCTCATTTCAGTTACACAATGGCGATGAAATGCAGTAAGTGAAAGAAATATAAAGCTAACAAGAACACACATGAGATGTGTCTCACTTGAATGAAGTGTTCATTATCCTCAACATGCAGTGTGTGTGTGTGTGCATTATGGTCGGAAAAAATCTGGTCCATGGTGTTGCAGAAAAGCATCAAAAGCATGGAGAGACATGTGAAGTCTCGACCGGAGCAGTGCAGCATCTTGAGTCTTCACCCAAAGATGGCATCAATTGTTAGTGCAGTGGGGGACATCACAATGGATCCCCCCTTCCCATCTACTCTGGCTGCTGATCAGCCAGTCCAACCGTCCAGCCAGCCATACCTATTGTCTGGTGATCAGAGATCCGTCAGTTCGGCGAGCCATGCCACATACTGGCTAATAGTACCGTGGTATGTGGCACCATACTGGGATGAGGCTGATGATCCATCCATTTTGCCCGGCCAGCTCAACCGTGAGTCATTTGTTCACGGCTTATTCATTGGAATGATACCATAATACACTTAAAGACGATGGCAATGCCTCGTCCATGCCTTCTGAGATGTTATACATAAGCATCGATGTAGGCCCTGGTGAGGATAACCCACAGTAAGTATAAAGATAACCTCTGTGACTTAATGCATTTGGTTTCCACTATGGTTCAGTTTTAAAGCTTTTGTCGAGGAAATATATGAAGTGTTACTGACTTCTGAATGCCCGCCACTGCCAACAGTGAGCCAGGACTATAACATCAAGGAATCAATAGGCTTGAAAGATAAGGATGAACAACCCTCCTTCCACCTACTGCCACAGTCAGTGAAGATAAGGGAAATATCAGACCATCTGTCAGATAATTCTAAGGCATTATTCTTTGAAATCCAACTAACAGCGGTGTTTTGGTCACGCTGGCATTGAACACATTCAGAAAAATTACCGCTGAGCTTACAACATTACATAAGAACATTCAGGTGATGAATATGACTGTTCAACAAGGTGGACAAGAATGTCTTTGATGTCACCTTGAACTTAATGCATAATATTGTGGCTACATCTTTAATGTTGGACCTAGAATCACTAGCCATTTTGCAGCTTGCCAACAAATCAGGCAGCAATCATACTTGAGAATCTATTGCCTGGGATCACCAAGGTCATTAACAAGACTGCACACCATTCTATAGCTAACACCCTGATTGCCTCTGCTGACTTAGATTTTGGTGTGCCAAGATACCTATCTTCACTTGTCATAACTCAAGGTCCATCATTCCTTGGCACTCTATGCAATACGCTTTGGGTGGCTGTTACTATTTGGTGGTAGGATAGAGGAAGTGAGGAGGCAGGCAGCACAGGAACTGCCCTTTTAACAGGCCATGCAGTGAGGAGGCAGGCAGCACAGGAACTGCCCTTTTAACTGGTCATGCAGTGAGGAGGCAGGCAGCACAGGAACTGCCCTTTTGACTGTGGCCATGCAGTGAGGAGGCAGGCAGCACAGGAACTGCCCTTTTAACTGTGGCCGTGCAGCCTGTTCCATCATTCAGTCTGAATCAGTCTTGGGCTCAATGGAGAGATGATCATCATCAAAGAGATAAGAGGCCGAATACTGCCCTGCAATAGCGACATTTTTGATTTTAATCAAATTTCAGGCGGCAACAAGCCCCTCAATTTAGGAAGCAGTTTAATTTTTTTTTGTTCACAAAAAGGGACAAATTTGTGGTAAATCTAGACTTGACCAATGCATATTTCCAAGTCCCAATTCACCCATCCAAGTGCAAATTCCTTCGGTTTGCCTACCAAGGAAAAATATGCCAATTGTGTGCACTACAAATCACTCTCAACATCAATCAGAGGGCATTCACAAAATTTATCAATTGCATCATCACACTGTCCCGGTCAAGTTCGTCAACAGTGATTGCGGGGTATCTGCATGATGTCCTCCAAAACCACATGGTAAGTTCAGTTTTGGTGAATGGTTGGAATGATCTCCTTTCCCTTTTAAGTTACCTTACCCTTTTTAGTGATATGAGAACGTCGGCTCTTGACCCATCCCAGCATTTTGTTCACCTGAGGATGGACTTTTTTTTATCAGCCTCAACCTCATTTGTCTTTCTCATGTATGCATGGTGTGGATTATCAGACTTGTGGAGTCAATTTCCAGCAGGGAGTGGATTACAGTGAAGTTCCTGCAACTACTCAGTTTTCTCAATATGGATGTAGATCTGATTCTGTTTAGCTGACTTTTTATGCACCCTTTGCAGATGGTACTGCTGGCCCAGTGGCACCCTTTTCTGGTTAACTCCATGGGAAAGTCAAGATCACGACTGAAGTAGTATTATTCCTTCATCTCTGTGGTGCAACAAATGTTGGCTCATGGCAGGAATTCCTCTGAAAAAGTCCCAACCACAAGTTATGGTATGTATGGATGCCAGTTCATATGGTTGTGGAGCCCACATGTTGCCATTCCTGCAAACAGTCAGTGTCAAGTGGGGTCCAGAGGAATTATCTCTTCAGATCATCCTTAGGGAAATGAAGGCTATAATCCATGATTTTATTTCTGGAAGGATAAACTCTACAAGAAAGTAGTTCTTATCGTGTTGGACAACTCGGTGGTGGTGGGGTAATAAATCGCCCAATGCATTCTGGTTTGGACGTTTCTGCACTGGTGTCCAGTTAAATATAACCATCTGGATCAGACATATTCCTGGCATGCTCACTGTCCTAGTTGATACGCTGTCAAAAAAGGGCCAGATCCTTAATAGCAAGTGGTCCATTCATCAATTGGTCTTATATTGGATTTGGGTGCATTGGGGTCATCCATTGATAGACCTTTTTGCAACAATGTGGAATCACAAATTGCCACCCTTTGTCTCTCTGGTCCCGGACCTAGAAGTCTCAGCTGTTGGATGCACTATCAATCGGGTATTTTGGAGGTTTGCTACTTAACCAACCTTCCCACAGTTTTGGTACTGAAAATAACACAGAAATTGAGAGGGTGGAATTACAAACTTATTCTGATAGCCCCTATCAGGTGGAACAAGTGCTGTGTCAACAATCTACTTGATCTAGCGATAGATGTTGCCAGAAAAAGGCCAGCGAAGCCGAAGCTGCTTAGACAGTCATGGTCACAGGTATTCCACTCTGTCCAGATTGGCTTCTCCATCATGCTTGGCTCTTGTTGGAAGAGCTCTGCGAAGAAAAGAATTTAAACTTTTGATTGTGGAGAGAATCTCACAAGCTAGAAGGCCCTCCACTTCAAAGGCTTACAAGGGAAAGTTGCACATGTTCAGGGACTGGTGCAAAGCCAACAATATCATCCCGTTGAGCACCTCAGTCCCACAGCTGGCTGATTTTCTTTCTCTGGCTGTTCCAGTTACTATCAAAGGCTACAGCTCCATGATATCTGACACTTTCAGGAATCATAGCAGATTGGATATTTGTCATGATAAAGATATATCAGATCTGCTAGCCAATTTGTCTTGAATAGGCAAAAATCCCTCACCCTGTTTCCCAAATTGAACCTTTCAGGATTTTTGACTTGACCTAATGCAGATCAATTCGATCCTTTAGCCAGAACCTCACTGAAGCTACTACAGTAAAACCTGTCTTGAGAGACTGTTCCCTTTGTCAACAAAAAGCGGTCTCCAGACAGGTGGTCTCTCATAACAGGTTTGTACAAAAAGACCAGTTTCCAAGGTTTCTTTATTCATTATTCTTGTTAAAATATTGCATGCAGTTATCTGAAAATAATTTTATGTAGCAATAAAGATATACATCTATCATTAAACATGAATCACATTTATATTTGAGGATCACATGTACATGTATTAGTATGTTAATTCGTTTCTAATTGACTCTGTGTCTTTTATAACCCCCTGAATTTGAGTTTTACTAACATTTAAACTGGCTGCCATTTTGTTTCTTTTAATTACATTAATTCTTTTCTCCAGTGTCAGAATTTGTCTTTTTTTGTTGGAGGTTCTGCCATTGTTATTAGGTTTTAACATTATCAGTGATCAGTTGTAATAATATTGACTGTAGCGGTTTTGATCAGGCCTCAGGGAAATATGGAATATATACATGCAATGTATATGTACCAATGAAAGAAATACAAAGAAATAATTAACCCATCCAGAAGCAGAATAAATGTATTTAGAGACAAAAGTCAAAGGCTTAATTCACCGACAACATAAAGGGATTTATCTATAAACAAGGGGTGTAACCGGCTGCACAAAAGTGAACAGATGACAGCTTGGTGTGTTGGTTGTAATCACTGTAACAAAAAAAAGCAACAAACAACACAACCCTTTAACAATGACAATTGAATCTGGAAAACAATTCTCACTTACTGGTATTAAAGACAAAGACAAAGACCTCATTCACCCCAGGCATTACAGATTAACTCCAAAGAGAAACGATGTACGCAACTGGTACATTGACTTTGGCACTACAGTGGCAGTTAGTGTCATGTACTTTAGTCTGGTTTACAGTCTATAACAAATTACACTACATACATGACATGTAAAATTTATGAAACCGGTAGCAAGCCTCATTTTTTTTGTTTTTTTTTTTGTTTTTGTTTAAAACAGTCTTTACTTTTTAAGTGGTTGTGATTGCAAGGATTAAATAAAGGTCAGTGGTGTTTGTCTCTGTTCTTGTGATATGGTCGTTCATATCAGTGTTATTTTATAACAATCTGCATATACTTTAGTCTGGTTTACAATATATAACATATGACACTATATGCATGACCTGTAAAATTTAAGAAACATGTAGCCAGTATTATTTTTTTGATTTTGTTTTTATTTAGAACAGTCTTTATTTTTTAAGCGGTCATGGGTACAAGGGACTAAATAAAGGTTAGTGGTGTTTATCTCTGTTTTTGTGATGCGGTCATTCATAGCAGTGGTGAAATGCATATTTTGCCAAGAAATCATGGTCGCTAGTCACGTTCTGCTGGTGGTCACTCATGACACTGCGTTTACATAATAAAATTGATCCGTGCATTATAATTGCGGTCGTAAATGACAGGTGGTCGCTCAT
>JAQPZY010000260.1:0-88507 GCA_029931535.1 Margaritifera margaritifera | reverse complement strand
CCTAAAAGTACAACTATTATCATGTGGGGGTCCGTGCAATTTTTTTAGGTTAAAAAGGGGTCCTCATATTCAAAAAGGTTGTGAACCACTGTTCTAGAGTCATTGCAATGCATGGTATCAAAACATGGAAAGAAGATGCGGACAATAAATTAACATGTATTGAACAGAATGGTAATGAGAGAGAAATATAATTCAAGAGTTTTAGAAACAGACTGATAACAACAGAAGAGAAAAATGATTTTATATGCACAGAACTGCTTTAAACATAGGTTCAACGCGATATCTGACGCAAACAATTCGAACCGGATGAGATAGAATCTGATCAAATACCAGACATTCAATTAGTTTTTTGCCACCTGAGAAACACGTGCGAAACTCGGAGGTAGATGCGTTACAGAGTTGACATGGTGAAAATGTTTTTGAAGTATTCTAAAAGTCTCGAAGACTTAACCAATCTTTCAACTGGAACCATTACAGAAAGACTCGAATTGTGAAAGTAAACAAAAAAAAAAAATAAAAAAAAAAAAAAGATCGCCATGAATGGTTGTAATGCTACCAGTAATATCAAACTTCAACAACAAGATGTTCTGCTAAAATACTCTCTTTGCCAGTACTGCAGAAAAGTGAATGTTTTTAGCATCAATTCCTCAAAATTCAAAGATAAAAAAATAAATTGTGGAAGATAATAAAAATTGTGATAAGCAGAATAAGAACAAAATATCAAGTTATATATTTAGTGATTTCAAAGAACAAATTTCAATAATGTAAATGTTCAGACCTGTACCAAGAAGCGCTGTCAAAAGATAAGGTTACTGCTGGAAGTATAACCAATTTAAAATGGGCTACAAGCTGAATATTTCGACAGGAGTATTTTGGTTATTAATATTGGTGTGTTTACTCCCAGTAGTATTGACGAGAATTTGACAAAATTGATAAAAACCTGCGACAATAAGATTTATTTAATTTTGAATTTAAAATAATTTAAAACTGGTGGCAATTCAAAACTAAATTGCATTTAAAAATAGATACTTTCATTTATGTATATTAAAAGATGGAATATTTTATTAAATTACAAACCAGCGGAGCTGTATAATAAAACCAATCTAATTATTCATGACTTAGGTGGATGTTTGGCGGACATTTTTTCAAGACAACATTATTTTTATATTATGTCGAGAAAATGGGAAGGACTAAGCGTCCTTTCCCCAAGACCACACTTAGACAGCTTAAAACTAAACCGAGGCTGGCCAGGCGGGTGGTATAAAAACCACCAAACCTCTAGGATTAAAAAGCATGATGCATCTATTAAAGTGGAACTACTGCGAGCTTCCCCCGATAGAGTATAATGTCCCCAATGTATAGTGCTTTTTAAAATGTAGATGAATCCAGATGGTATTGATTACAATATTGTTTACTGAAAAATGTCTTAAACTCGGGAAAAAATATAGGAGGATGCCTGGTTCGTCTAGTAAATTATTCGGATAACGAACCCCGTTTGTGATATTAATGTACGTAAGATACGGCGAGTTAATATATTGGAACATAATACGGTATATGGAACATTTAATCTGTATAATTTGTACATATATCGAATATATATAAGATATATCCCAATATAAGGGTTCTTGGGAATTATTTTTAAGGTCTGAATTCCACTTCACCCACTGGTTAGTATTTTTGTGCTTAACTATGCCCCATCGATCACTGAACTGAATACAAAGGAGATTATTGATCGGTAAGTGTATTTGCTCTTCGGCAGTGAGATCTCCAGTTTGTACATTATCCTATATGAAATGGTATTTTAGATCACTGGGATCAAATTATTAGTGTATCTAACAAACCATATGACAGTGATTGCCCTTATGCTGGCTTGTTGTAGGTGAATTGAATGCTTGTATTACAAGATTTATTGGACTCTATATTCGTGGAAGATAATTTTTGATCTGTGTTCGATGCAGAGATTTTGTCTTGTTATGAGGTACAAAATACTGAAAAGTTAGGGATTAGAGGAAATATTTTTAATATTATGCATTCTTACGTATTGCCCATTCTCTGTACTGCGGTGCAAGCTGGGGGTACGTGTTCAGATGGACTGTTTGAACTCACCGCTTTTATTTGTTATGTTTAATATACGATTTTGATATGTGAAATTTTCTAGAAAATGACGGTTCTCGTGGATCAGATTTAATTACGTTTGCAGTTGTTTTTGATTTTTTTATGCAGATGATAATAGTAATTTTGTTTCCGTAAATAAAAGGTATTCCAAATTTGTTTTGGATACTCTTGGCATAACTTAAATGGTAACTATATGGTATAAATGGCGTTTGAAGAGTAAATACAAACAGGACACAAATTATGTTAATTTAAAGGGGTGGAATATAGTAGATAATGCTCAGATTCGTTTATAGGCTGATGAACCAAGAAACTAGTAAAAAAAAAAATCTTTGCATAGATTTTATGTTGTAGATTTATATCGGATTTTAAAAAGTCACACACACACACACTAACATATATATAAGGTGCACGTGGACTAAATGAATAAAGTCCTCTCTCCAGATGGATAAGGCAGATATGCAGCTGTAAAATTTATATAGATACCACCCAAGTTTTTTTTTTTCTTCTGTGCCACCTTCCGAATTCATGTATTATATTATGTACTTGCCATGGTTTGGTTATTGAATTTATGCAATAAACTGTATTAATTCATTGATTCACCTGATAATGTTGACTTTTCACTGTACTACGTAACACGAAATATTTTTTTAAACCTATAATAATTCAGTTTTTTCTCTGTACAATTGTGCACAACTTTTAACATACGTGGTAAAGTTGGTTATATAACGTGTATTACAAAATAATAGCTGCAATACAGCAGATTATGTGGTAGCGTGAACAGAGTTGTTTACCTTTATTACAAATTTGGACTAGTTGGTTACCGAATCGCCAACCAAGAGATTGTCGGATTCGTACCAAGTTAGCTTTCAGTGTTATGTACTATGGGACATATGTGTTTGCAAACGACATAGCCACCTTTAACTCCTCCTACTTCGTTAGCTTATTCATTTTTATTTTTAGTTAAAATTTGTTGAATTTTTCAAGCATAATAGTATATATGAAAATGATTACAACCTATGAAATTTTGTAAAAATTCTGCCTTTAATTTTTGTAAGATACTTATGTTAAAAAATTACTATTTAATTCAACTAAAACATAGTCAGTTGCCTAACCTGTCTAAGATTGCGTGCAGGTAATTAGGTCTGATCAGCAATTGGTCAGTTCTTAGGTGTGGCAGACAGGTGCGGGGGGGGGGAGGGGGGGTGGCGGTAGGTTCAATTGTCAAAAGTATGATTTTATCGTCAAAAATTTCAGAGAAAATACAAGGTTCCTTCTTGCCTTCTATTTCGAAGGACATGCAAAGTCTAGAAACCCTGTTGAAGAAAATCCTGTTTTACCTGATTGTATGAAGGGACAGATAGTATATACCGTCTGTACTGGCGTAGTAAGAAGGGTCAATTGCAAACAATAATGACCCTGATCTGTCATCGCATAATGTAGCGGCAGACCAGGGTTCTGCTTTGTGTGTTCTACTGATTATTCCTAACAAACTGAATAGACCCAGATCTGCTGGTGCATTATCTGACAGCAGATCTGGGTCTATGCAGTTTGCAGTTGGGTTTGACTTATAGGACAAGCATACCCTCTAAACACAAAGAAAGAACAAACTTATAACGAAACAATTTTTTTTACTTGACTACAAGATGACTGAATACATCCATAGAGCAATGTGTTTATTTTATCCATTAAAATATATATTATTTTCACAACAAAGACATTATTACATTATACGTCTTGATTCTGCAACTCAGATGATCATATGATCTCAGGAAGTTGATCGCTTTTATATTTCTGGGTATAGTTAAAGAGGACAGTTTTGGTGCATTCTCGTACATTCTTGTTGACTACATACTTTTTGATGCATTTTCACGCGTCCTTTTTCTCTGTTTGTTTGTGACCTTGTCGTAATCAAGAACTCGTACATGAACCATTTGGATAACTTGAGCACAGCAGAACCTATATGAACCATTTTATTTTGCTGTAATGCATTCATGGAGTTTATTTCATTCGTCAGATCTGTCTGGAATCTACATTGTTAAAAATAAAGAGCTGTTTTTGATTGAAATTAGCTTTATTAAAAAAAAAAAAAAAGAAAAAAAAAAAAAAAAGAGAAAAAAAACAGAGGGTCCTAGTCCAAAGGGGGTAAACTGATTCAAACAGAAATATAAACAATTGCACCCTAAGGTGACAAGGAAAAACATTGATATCGGACAGCGAATTCCCATTTCAAATATCACGCGTAACGTTTACCGGATTGTTTGCCTCTGTGTGTGTCTGTTCAAATTAGTATCGCCTGATGAGTTTCCTTTGTATTCATTACCAAATAAACTTTAGAAATGTATGCCGCTGTTATCATAATATCATCGTATCGTATCTTGCTCATATGATCAGGCCAGCACACCCATTTCCTGTTACTTCAGCCAGTCGTAGGAATAGAAGTATGGTGAACATGTTAAATATTTTAAATATCATTATATCAGTGTATCGAATATATCACTTTAAAAAACCAAAAGCAAACTGAGAGCCATTGATAACAGTAGACGTAATAAAATAGAATAACAACCCTTGCTAGTAACTAATGGAAAGAAATCGGCACAGAGCTTTCTTGAAGAAATAGACAAATAAAAACCTATTTTACATCGGAATTCGCCACCTGTGTGGAAAATTCCATGAAGTGGCGTTCTTTTTAGGGCGGGTGTGTGTTTATGCGGTCCTCCAATAAGTGTATCTCCAATAATGGGTCCACAATTGGCAACCTTGTATTATTATACTCGACTATAGTGTAATCAATGATACACTTTCATTTAATACCTTGTAACTGGCTATTATACATTTTTTGAAGGTCGTCAATAGCAGGTTACGAATTTGGCAGGAGTTACGACACTCATAATGACCTCACGCCTAAAATTAGTCTTCGCATGGACGAGATACCTTAAAAACCTGCAGAAATTTATGCCTTTAGGTGTACGGGGAACCAGACTGGATTCCGGTCTGATCTTAGTATGGACGATTTCACATAATATTTAGTCTGTCGTTTTACCTGCATGAGTAAATATTGTTCATACATCTCATGCTCCACGTGCACATAAGTAAATGTACATTTTTGTGTCTCGTATCAATTGGACTCTCCTCTTTGTTATTCGACGTTGCAGTTACCTGGTTAGTCAATCACGTTGTTTTAGGGGGTATAATACTCTGGCCCAGTGCATGATTTCCTTGGATTTCAAGTTCTGAGCTGGTGAGTAGACATGTTTCTTTTGGTATGCCAATGTAGAACCGAAATGGCTAGAACATATATATACGGATTTAGCGTTTAATATTACTGGGGTAGGGGTATTTCTGCCAATGGTATTGAATAAAATTAATATATAATATAATAAAATAATAATAAAATGACTTTATTTAGAGAAGGTAATTTTGTAACAGGAATTAATCTAGCAACGAGTCCTTCAGTTAATTTACAATATAAACAGCATATACAGCACAATGTGACACAATTTAGCTTAACACTAAAGAACTGAGTTATTCTGAAAATCAAACAAAGTTTAAAGCCTGTTGAGCACGTGCACAAGTATCGGTGAGCACAAAAATATAAAATATTGTATTAAAAAAATTCATACGTAAAAAAGATCTATAAGCAAAGAAAAACAGGAGGTATTTATATTATAACTGGTTTTGACCGTCTTAAGATTCTCATCCATGTAAGACATTTATTATGAAAAGAAGAAATGCCAGGGCCTGCCTTATGTCATTGGGGATGGTGTTCCATACCAGTGGATCAGTATAATTGAAAGTTCTTTTTAAACAATTTCTTCTTTGGCTTTTGGTATAATGTAATTTTTATTTCCACAGACCTTATATTTGGATTACCATCAGCGTCTCTTTCTTGAAAAATATTGCTTAGATAGACCAGAATGACTTTTCTGCACACTTTAAACATGAAACTTACCTTCCTAAAGAATATTCTTTCATAATATTTCTAAAAATGTTATACTATTCATTGTCCTCAAAATTGTCTATACATTGCTCTAAAATTAAATGGCATTTTGCGGAGTCTTGAAAGTTTGTTATGTTTGAATTGGAAGGAATTATATGTACCCCCAAATTCATTACAATAGTCCAAATATGGATGAATTAACTTCTATAAAATGTGACCCTTACTGAAAAAGGATGAATGTTCTGATGATCTTAAGTAGCCAAAGGATAAGAATTATCCTTTTTTTGAAACATGTTTAATGTGAATAGACCAGGTTGGATTGTTGTCTACAAATTCACCAAGAATTTTGTCATGAGAAAGTCATATTATGGTTAACAGTCAAACATAAATTGGGAGTTTGTCACTATCTAGCCTTACTCTTGTTTTGTTGGTAGCTAGCATGACCTGTTTTTTTTTTTCTGTATTTATAATCATACTGTTTTCCTAAGTACCAATTTTCAAGCCCTGTTAAGATCATCAGGTAAGTTATTTTTATGTCCAGTTTGTAATTTTACTTGACTTGGATAGTGTGGTATCTATTCGCATAAAGGTCAGTGGAAGAAATTGAATTTCATATTTTAAAAGGTAAGTTGTTAATAAATAGAATGAATAAGAAAGTCTAAGGATAGATCCTTGTGGTAATCCACAGTATTTTTTATTTCAGAAAGGGGACCATTTAAAGATACTTTTGCACTCTATCAGTTAAGTCAGAAGTAAATCAGTTTAGGGAGTTTTCATTACATTGGTAGAATGTCAGTTTTTAAAGTGCATTTTTATGGTCTACAAGATCAAAAGCTTTAGAAAAATCGACCACAATAGTGCCATCCATTTCTCTTCTATCAACTGCTTGTAGCCATTTATCAATCATAGAGCCAAACTGATCATCCAGAATCAGATTACAAGTGTTGAAATAGTTGATAAAAGAATAATGCACCATTATTCATACATGCCAGCCTTCCAGACAGTGTTGGTGGATGTCGATGTCAACATGGGGTTTTCACTCTTAAAGACTTCTTATGATGCCTTCTTGGTCCTAAATGAAAATGCTGAAATTACATCCAATATGGCAGCCATCACAGCCATCTTCAAATCTTGTTATAGCTACTCCTCCTGAACAGAAATTCATATTGGGATGGAGTTTTACCAGAAGACTTCTTATGATGTCTATTTGGTCCTAAATAAAAATGGTGCCAATGTTGATTTTCAATATGGCAACCACAGCATTTGTATTGAAAATCTCTGTTACCACAACTCCTCTTGAGTGGAAATTCATATCAACATGGGGTTTTCACTGCTAGACTATTTATGATGTTTAGTTGATCCCAAATGAAAATTTTGCCACAGTGGCCAACTTGAAAATCATGTTATTACTACACCTCTGCGGATTGTCATATTGACATGGCTTTCACCAAAAGACTTCTTGTGATGTCTAGTTGAACATAAATCAAAATAGTGCCAGTCAGACATCCAATATTGCCAGCATAGCTGCTATGTTGAAAATCTTGTTAAAACTTTTCTGCTCAATCGAAAGTCACATTGACATGGGATTTTCACCAAACTCCTCATCTAGTTTCTCACTGTCCCCTAGGTCCATACATCTGTTCCATGTCAGTCTGTGCATCCTCTAAAAACCCTTTAACAGACAAATTACGATTTTTTTGAAACAAATATTTGAGCTTTTTGGACTTTATATTTTTGGGACTGGGTGGGGGAGTGTGAAGGCCTTGCTAGCATGATTGTGCAAAAAATCACTTGACATAGACAAATGAGATTAGGAAGCGTACCTGCCAGAGTCACAGAAAGTGTTTTCATGCTCCCAAGAGAGTCAGTGGCATGTGATCCAAAAATGCGTCTGTGTCATCTTTTTATCTAAGCCTATATAAAATGAAATTCAAATTTGAATAAAAGAAAATAACATTGGTTTTCTTCAAAGCAGTTAATACACTTGCAAACAAAAAATAGTAGACTTTGCATTGTCAAATGTCATCAACACACACATGTATGCGAACACAATCACATAATCACAAACAAACAGACGTTAAATAAGAAAATACACCAAGTTTCTGTCTTTAACATCCATTTCATTGCGGAATAAAGGTAGTCTTTGCTGCTCTTGGTAGTTCAGTTGTGGGTTTGAAGACAATGCAAGTGGCATTTGTGTTCATCTCAATAAAGACTATGGGACTGTTATTAAAACATCCCCAAAGATTGTGTTGAATTTTTCTCAGCATAGAAAATGATATTTCTGCATCTGCACTGTTGTGGTGCAGTGTCAAACATGCAGTGGCCACCGAAGTGAGAATTATCATATCTTGGTTTTCCTGAAGGTGGATGACAAACTTTATTCATGGCATGGTCATACACCTGGGTCAAAAAAGCGGATGGTCTTGTCGCCTTCATTGTCTTAAGATTCATCAATCAGGACCGAGTACATGTATGTTATTGAACACAACACGGTTATTGATTGTCCAACATTGGTTGCAATTGCATTATTTATGATATTCATTGCTTTTGTACTTTTACAACTGCAATTGCTAGCAATATAGGAGTCCCCCTCTTGAACGGCCCCCCCTGACCAGCTGCCACCCGCTTTATATGGCCACAATCTCTTGCACCGACGAGTTTGTGTTCAAAAGTACCCCTCAAGGACCGGCCACCCCTCTAACGCGACCAGCATTTTAGTGCAAAAAAACAGGTCGAATGTACCCCTCGCGAGCGGCCACATAATGGTTTGTTTACAGGTTAAAATCTCGCTAATAATTTTACATTTCTCAATTCAACACATTGACATTTTATTCCAACATGCCAATAAAGTAACTTTAATCCTTACAAAGAGGAAAGTAATCCGATTATCCTGACTGCCATGTGTTCCTTAGATGTTAGCTTTTATCACTTTGATAATTACTGGCTATTATTACCACCGATAATTATCAAGATGACAAAAGCTAACTGCTGAGAAGCACAGCATTGTTTAGCTTAACTCAGTGTGACATCCGGTCGCCAGATTGTAAAATGGTATGTTAGCCGTTATGGTTTCCCTATCATAGATTATGAAATGTATATAACCAGGTACCAGACTGGAGAAGACAAAAAATAAGTCGATCACGTGACAGACTCACTTCCGTTGTAAACACTGGTGGCGCTCTCCGGTTTCGTATTTTGCATAGGTTAGAAATTTAAAGAAAAAGAATTAGCCAGGGTTTCCTCACTGGCTGTCCTGGCTATTTAAAAAAGACCTTGTATATCTTAGGTATTGTTAAAGAACTTTGAATTCCCTTTATTTTGGTGTATGATATGATGGGTGAAATTTGGGTTATATAGAGTATACAGCTTGGTCTTACTTAAGATGTGCACCTCTCAAAAAACTGCTAGCTCCGCTTGGTCATTTTCACTTCCTGGACTTCAAAGGTAAATAAAAAAAAAAAAAGAGCCGATAACTTTTTTTACTTTTTGGATATTTTTTAATTCATTCATATTACTTTCAGAGGCTGGTATTGTCTGCGCTGGCAAAATTCTTTTCCCTATTTTAATAACTGCTGAAAATAGTGCACTTTTGACTAATTCAGGATGATTTATCGAGTACTTTGGAGCGGCCATTTTGTCCGCTGTGTGCTTAGATCATGTCCAGTTTCCACAAGTACAATATGTAAAGAAATTTCAGCCACAGTACATGAAAGTAACATAGAGGTATGCCAACATTCTCTCCATTGTGCATGTTGCAAAGTGCAAAATACTTCATCTTACACCTGTCACTCACTCAGAAGCATGTGATTATCTGTTAGAGCCGCCCCCCGATGCACTCGTCGTGATTGCCCGCGAAGGAATAAGTTGTCGCAAAATCATAGTCAGGACATTGTCTCGGAGTTTTAGAACGAAAAGTGAAAGCAATTGTCAAAGATTAAACTAAATAGGAGTAGTCTTTTGATAACTACTTGAGATATTTTATGTAAGAACGATTCAAATAAACATCCGTCAATATACATTCAACTGCATTGAGTGGAAGAACGAATATCTACGGACGTACAGTGATAGTTACAGCCAAAGGGTTTTTCGCCCAGAATTTACTGACAAGGTGGTTTTGCACCACGATTCATGATTATTCATATTTTTTAAAAATAACATTTGATATTAGTTTTATCACATTAGTCCTTAACCAATAATATTCCTGTCGATTTTTAAATGAAAATATTAAATATCCTCGCGGGTATCAGTTCGGAGCCCTTAAGAAGAAATCGCGGAATAATTCGTAAACAATGTAGTGTTTATTAAAAGTTCATTTACACTATGAATGATCGTTATAATGGCACTGAAAGTCAAAGCTTCAAACTATTTATGGCCCTGACCTTTGTTCCGTGAGAGTTTATTTATGCGTACTCCGTGTTCGCTTACCTTTAGAACGTTCATCTGTTTTCGGAGCGGTTGAATCACAGCGCCACTCGCGGCCATCGTAGATATGATAAAAGACATGTATGGTGGCACAAAACTGGGGCTACAATGGCGAACATAACAATTGTCATCTTAGTATGAATCTATATTTTTCTTTTCTTATTGTATTTCTATCTCTTCTGCTTAGTTGTTATTAACAAAAAAGAATTAACAAATGTTGAGAGGGATAATTTTTTCAGCTGGTTCAAACTGAAAATTTAACTGTTTACTTCAAAATTTAGATATAGTACACATGTGAAAACTTTCTTTAAAACATCTCTACACAGTCTGCCATAGTTTTCCCTTGGGCAGAATTCGGGATGACAGGGACAGTTGAAGACCTCATTCGGCCTCAAGACTCTTACTTCGGTACAATAGCTTCAAATGAACCCAGTGACTGCATCCTTGAACACAACACTGCTGCCCAACTGACAGATTCGATGTAATGATTGTGTTTCATGGCATCGGGCTGTTGCTTGTTGCATACACAGCAAGGTTCACCATCATCTACAAACTCAGAGTCATCCATTTCTTCTCGATTTCGATTCGGATATTACATGCTTGGCCCGATGGACCAGTCATATTAACACCATCTGACGGTATCTTAATAAGGGTGTGTAAGCTTTCTTTTATTTCCCTGACGTTTTTTGAACCTTCAGATAGTGAAGATTTCTTATGATTATATGTTTTTTCCGTTGTCCTCATTTTTCTTTTGCTTTTTTTGACGTTTGCATTTCAAGATTGTACAATTATTTCCTGCCACAATGCTTATCCTCTGTTATTGGCTTGTCCACCAAGCTATAGCCCGTTAGGACCTTTGCGTTTCTTAGTGGTATTCTGTTGATTTGTCTCGAGTAATAACACTCTCCTTCTTGCTGAAAGAAACCAGCAGGCTTGACCTGCTTGGACTCAGAGCATGGACAACCTACTGCTTTGTCCACGTTGGGAGCTAAAACTATTCGTTATTTTGTGGAGAGATGGTATGCGTTAGGTAACTTCGTTGGAATCAGAGTCATTGGCTTTCATGTTGGAATACTGTAGCTGCGTATGAAATGAGCGCACAGGTCTATAGCAGATGGGTTGAAGGGGTAGATTCCACATGTTTTTTGAGAAAGATGATCGAAGATTTGTACCAGACAGACTTAAGTTTGTAGGCTCTGCATGCTATGTCCACATATGGCGTGCTTAGAACAGATGATGATTGACATTTCTCAAATGCATTTTTGCCCTTTCATTCTTGTTATATTTTCTGAAACGGTCCGAAACATCCGACGTCAAGTGGTTGTAGACATGACTAGTGTGAGGCGGTAATACGAAAAGAATGATATGTTGTTTTTGCCCAATCAATGACTGCCGAAGATACGTCTGATCTGTGTCTGTCATACAACAGAAGCAGTGGCTGAGATGGATCACACCCCTTGGACATAGCTGATGAAATGTTCCTCGAGATATTTCCTGAATACTTTGAACATTGGACCATCCAGATCTCTCACTAACAGTACTAGAAACACCATTTGTTGCAACCCCTCCCCCCCCCAAGCAAAATTTCATTTCTCATTCGCTTTACCCCCCCGGAAATCATAAAATAAGCAGGAATGGATGACCCTAAAGCAATACCCTGACCAGATAAAACAGTCCACACTTATATGACATTTCCACTGGTAATTGCAACAGGTTTCGATTTTTTTCGCCAAAAAGGAGAAATGTGTCTACAAGCCTAGCTTCAAGCTCCAAGGAAAATAATTTGGATTTTGGCCCAGATTTAAATAACCGAGTTCAATGTCCACAACTTTCATTCACCAATGACAATCGTTGGCGTAAAAGTTGTTTAGGGAACACTATGCATACCTTGCCAAGCCCGCCTTTTTAAAAACTGGCATTTTTTTCTCCTAAAACATCCATTAATGCTTTAGTTAAAGCTTCATGGATCATAAACGTCAATAGTGTCGATGCAATGTTCCCACCATTCAGAAAATCATGGAAAAATTTTCGTTACATGTATTTATGACATTATTAAAATTGTTTAAAAACTTTTTCTTTAAAAAATTATGTAAATGTTAACTTTCCAATATATAAGCATTTATCAATTAAATATTATTTATATCATTTTCATTTAAAATCGATTACTCGTTCTGTAAATTAGGGAACACTATGCAACCTTGCCGCCTTTTTAACTGGCATTTTTTTCTCCTTTCTTAAATTATCGAATAGTGTCGATGTTTTTTCATTTAAAAAAAATCAAATGGAAATTTAATCATTATTTAAAAAAAAATTTTTAATATTTTTCTTAAAATATTTTTTTAAATGTTATGCATAATATATAAGCATATCATTAAAATTTTCTTTATTTCATTAAAGGATTACTCTTCATTAAGGAGATAAAAATAAAATAAAAAAATAAATAAACAGCAAAATTATAATTATTCCTTAATGGGCTTATATGTATTATTACTGAGCAGTGGGATAAGAAATCAATTTTTATATTTTTTGAGCAGAACATAAGTCACCAACGTTTTAATTCATTTGAGGGAAAAATGATGATGTATGATGAAATTTTTGTTATGTTTTTTGTAATGTTATTGTATTGTTTACAGCACTGTCGAATTCAAAAGCATTTTCTTTACTTGCAAAGCATGCGTGAAAGGAATCAACAAACAGCGTCATCTGTTTCACAAAATAAAATGGCCCGATGAAGCTCCAAAGTCCAAAACTGTTAACGAGTTATAAATTAGTTTTATCTTATTATACTTACTCACAACTGTGTGATCCCCTAGAAAGGCCACCCTCTTATAAAGGCCACTTTTTTGCTGCAGAAGGGGTGGTCTTATAAGAGGGGGACCACTGTATTGCTATTCAGGAACATTTCCATACACAGGTCTGAAAAATGATTTGCAACATCTTCTGCTGATTGTTTAAACCTGTAACTTGCTTTGGGATTGAGCTGTACATTCATGCCTTGTCCCAATGTTAGTTGTAGTTGCTATGTGGACAAATGTCGTCCATTTCAAAATGACCAATGTCTATATGGTGTTTGCAGTATGTGCAAAGCAGAATGGCTAATGCCGATATGGTGTTTGCAGTATGTGCAAAGCAGAATGGCTAATGTCGACATGGTGTTTGCAATATGTGTAAAGAACTAGATGCTTTCTTTCTGCTGCACTTCACAAAGTCAAACTTTGTCAATCAGGAGTTCTGAAATTTAGTTTTGCTGGGCTATTCTTGCTTCACAAATGGCTTTTCCTTCCCAGAATCACAGTTGCATTTCGACCTTTTGCCTTAAAAGATGAATCACTAGTCTTGTACACTATTCTGACTACCAAAATAATCAGGTTTTGCATTTTATATAAGGAGTAAACTCAGACTTCAATGAAATGTTGCCTTTGATCATGAACTTGCCAAAAATATTTAATAAAGATGGTTTAAACATTCTTATTCAAGGCAATGATGTGTAAAAACTTGTTATTCAACACACATCTCTTTGATTTACCGGACTTCAAACAAATTGGGTTGTTCCACTTGTGTACTTTAGCTATGCAAATTAGCAAATTATCATAATGAGTTCTCCCACAGCAGTGTTCAAAGGACTTAATACAATATCACCTTAGCTATTATCAACCAATTAAGTAATCTTGTGAAATGGTGGCTGTTCATCTCTGACCACTTGCCTTTTAATTGCCTCTATGACAATAGCTGAAGATAGTTTTACTGAGCTCTAAGCAGGACTGTTGACTATTTATGCATTCTACAGGTTAAGATATGTCTCGATCTCTCTCTTATTGGGGCCCTTGGTGGCCTTTACATGTCGCTCTCACATCTCACCTCTGTTCACATCTGGTGGAGGAAGAACCTGGGGAAATCCCAGGGAAGAACCAACGACCAATGGGAAGCTACTGACAAGCTTTCTCACATACCCACTTTGGCCCAGCCGAAGATTCAAAGCCAAGTGGACAGAGGGGAGATGTCAGTGATCTGAAAAGTCAAGGGCCTTAGACCACTTGGACACCCAGGGCCTCAGTTATTCTTGTCACATGATCATGATATTATTGGCTTAAATGTGATGTCACAATATTATATTCTTAGTGTTGTGCAGTTGAAATGGCATATCTAGAATTATAAAGCAGATTTTTTCATTTTTTTCTCTATCGTATAATAAAACATTATTGCAGAACTTTGTTTTGATGAAGATGAAGTTTTAGGAACAAGTAAACCTGTCGTATTAATCTCGGTGCTTCACATCAGTCAGTATGATGTTTACTTTTTCATAAACCTTGATATTCACCTAAATAAAAGTTTATAATTATATAATATTGTGCTTTGAGAGTATTTATATAGGAATAGGTGTAGTGGTAGCAATGGTTATTTCCCTTGAGGAACTACTGTTGCTGCCGCAGAGGCATCAGGTTGTAACCAGGTGTATGGCAAAGAGTCTGTAATTGTATAATATAATTTTTCTTTCTCTCATTCTTCCACCTCAAATAGTTCTAAATGCAATATTGCTGTACTAGTTTGTATTTTTTTCTTTTTCAGTAATATTTTGAGCAGTGCCTGAAATCCCCCATAGCCTTTAAGAATATTTAGATAGAAATTGGTGTTGTTGCAGCAATGGTTATTCCCTTGAGGAATTACTATCGCTGCCACAGCGGTGTGTGCAGTACGGTAGTGACAAGATCCATGGCAAGGATGAGAGTTGCTGAGGTATGTATTTCACCTAAAATGGTGTTGAAAATATATCCATTGTAATGTAAAGAAAGTCGTGACAGTACCCATGCTTTTCTTAACGGCGTCCTGAGGAAATATTTAGCCTTAAAAATCATGTCCATGGCATTTATCTTCTCAGTGCAAGTTGTAGAGAGGAAAATGAAATACTTTTATGTCCTTGATTTAAAGGTCAGAACTTTTAATGCACAAAGGTCTTAAGATCTAAAAACATAACCTCTGGTTCTGTTGTCCCGTATAGAAACCATTATGGAAAATTACTTGCCAAAACTTGTTCATTGTATTGATGTTTCCTCATAAAATTAATATTAATGTTGCCTTTATTTCCAGTGTTGGTAGTTTATTGTAAAAACGGCCCTATCGACATTTGTACATATTTTCAGGCAAGTCCTGTGCCAATTTATATATCATTTTAAATCAGTACAACAGGCTGGTTTTGATGACTTTAAAAACGAGTTACTGGGAATGAGTGCAGATGTGCTTTTTTGGTAGGTTTGATCATTGTTACACATTGTTCGTACAACTTTGAAAAATCTGTGATTTTGATGGGTTGCCTTGAACTTGAATTTTAAAAATGGTTTTATCTTTGAGAAGTCCTTCAATTTCTTCACAGACTCCTTGTTTTGTTCCCAAATTCCTTGAATTTATCTTTGGGAATACAAAACATTAGAACTGAATAAAATATATCACTTTTTAAATTCAGATTTTGTAAAATTTACATATTTTTCAAATATAATGAATAGATAAATGGTACAGAATTTATTTGTCATAAAATTTGTGTTACATCTCTGATTCACTTTTTAATTTTTGTTAGTTATTATAAATTGTCCAGGTTACATAATTATAAAACACCTGATATTTATTTCTGTATGAAAGGAGATAGTTCCTTATGCGTATTGTGTAAAACAAAATATTTTTGGGGGTTGAACAAAAGATGTAACACAAGACACCAAATGAGATAATTTTCAAACAATTTCAACATTATCATTGAAAAATATCCAAATGATATTGTGATTGTGTAATTAAAGAGGATGCAAAGAACAAATCTCGGTTCTTATATTTAACATATAGGTCAGGATATGGAAACTGTAGCCATTAATATGCTGCAGATGTAACAGCATACCATTTTTGCTTTTTAACAATGATTGTGAAATACATCAGATGCATACTTGTCAACCCCCGGAGACAAAAACCTGTACACCAGACCAAAAAAAACCTTACAAAGACCAGAAAAACCTTATGCCAAAGACAGGGCTGAGCAAATTTTTTTTTTCATCCACTTGTCCAGGAGACGTGGTTTCAGAAAATTCACTTGTCCGACCTTACTTTTCACTTGTCCCACCTTATTTTTCACTTGTCCCAAAATGGTTATCACTTGCTGAGATTTGATGAGATGTATGTACTTAATCCATAGAAAGAACAAATGAAATAATAAACAACACAATTACTTCTTAAAAGAATTTCATTTTTCTAAAACAGTTGTTGATGTACGTTTGGCTACTTCAGGTACATGTAAATATGTTTTAGCTGCTGGATTTTGAAAAAAATGTCAATGTACATGTCTGCCACCGGCAGCAGCACTAAGCTAGCAGTTGATAGCTGTGTCTGAGTTAAAGTCCTCAAGCTCTGGTCCATTTGGTGAAATGTTCATTAGAATTTTTACACTCTCTTGGTTTAAGGAATTCTTACACTCAGTAGCAGTCTTACGTTTTATCCCTCCACTTTCACAAGATTTTTACTTCTTCAAATCGTCCTTATTACCTTCCTTGTGAAAATAATTAGTAAAACTCATTTTATACACATAATAAATATCAGCTTGCTTGACAACTACTTCTAAAGTGATCATAAACATTTTCTCTTTTAAATACGAACAGAGCTCATTAATTAGCATAATTGTTTCGCTTCAAACACAATATCGCACGTGAAAGTTAATCATCTGTATAATCAGTTAAAAATGAAAGAATCATTACTTTCATTTAATCAGTTCATAAGGAAACCAACACTGATGCTGGTAAAGTATACCTTTCATTAATTTAATTACCTGACTCGCTGGATTAAAATCAAAGTGAGCCACTTGTGAGGATCTGGTTTGAATAAACACAGTGCAACAAAGCCGCTTAAAACACTGTTAATTAATCATACCGGCTTTGTTTTGTTTGAGGTGTTTTGATTTGCCGATAATTTGGTCGCATAGCCCAATATGCAGTCAAGCGGTAACAGAATGTACACTTATGCGATAGTTATCACTGAGCACCTGTAGGTGTTATACAGGATATATATGTATACATGGAGAGTGGTGGAATCAAATATTCAGTACGCCCAGAGGACATGAATGGCCAAAAAAAGGTAGATGTAGTAGTTAAAGCACGAAAATAAGGACTTGCTGAGATTATTTTTTTTTAATATAAAAACTGTACAAAATGGTTGTACGGCAATACACTGCAAAACCACCTCAAAAAACATACAAATTACAGGATTCCTGTACAGGTTGAAAGGTATGCAGATGGTTATCCAAACGAATGATCATCAATTTGAAACTTAAAAGATGATGAAATGTCACTGGATCCAGATTTCCTCTAGAGTCAACCTGAATTTTCCTCGGAATGGAAAATGTCCTTTCAGTGTCTGCATTAGAATGTGGCAAAGTCAATACAACTCTACCAAGTCCACCAAGAAGCTTAAATTGTTTCCTGCTTGTGGGTAGTTTCAGATTGCTGACTGTCTGCCAAAACTGCTCCAGATTGGTACTGTACTGTCAGGGTCGATTTGGGAAGTTCTTCTTTGGGAGTCAGAATGTAGTCCCGAATTTCTTATTCCAGACTAGTGCTGTTTTCTCATTCTGGGTTAATATCATGAACTTCTCAGACAGCTTCACCACTGCAATACAAAATGCAAAACAGAAGAACTTTCTAATAAACTCTGTTTTTTATGCTGCAGTTGAGATTTCTAAGAAATATTACATGTCCATAAGATTTAAATCCAGAAATTACTTCTACCAATATAATTCTCTCTGAATTTCATTGAAACAGTTTAAAAAAACAACCACTGGCATACATGCCATAACTCGAAGTGTCACGCGAAAAACACGATTTTGGACTCCCAAACCCCCTGACACAGTCGTGTTTCGATTTTCAGCAATCTTGCGGGGGTGGGGGTGGGGGGGGAAATTCCCATAATTTTTTTTTTTTTTTTTACATTTCTTGACCACATTAATATATGCCCGTAATCTGTTGTATGTATAAACAGTAAACAGTCGTGCTTCGAGCTCATGTAAAACGATCCTCGGGACAGCTTATACAGCTGTTTTAAAGACAATTAAAAGGTAAGGTGGTCAGAGATAAACAGACACCTTTCAGATATTTACTGAATTGCCTTACAATAGCAAGGGTGATGTGTCGTGTCAAATCCTTTGAGCACTGCCGAGGGAGAGCCCATTAGGCTAATTTGCATAGGTAAAGTACACTAAGTGGAACAACCCAATTAAACAGATATGTGTTGAAAAACAAATGTTATTACACATCACTGACTGTATTGAATGAGAAATGTTAAAGCCATCTTTATTAAAGTTTGTGATTAGTGGCAACGTTTCTTTGAAGTCGGATTTTTACTCCATATATAAAATTCAAAACTTGATTATTTCAGTAGGTTGAATAACAGCACCATTCAATCTCTACTGCAGTGTTGCAACTTGAATCCAAAGGTCAGGGGAAACTGTGTCCCCTCACCCTCCAGATTGGGGGGATACACAACATTGTAAAGGGACAAAGGAAAATTGTAGTACATAATGCACTGAAAGTGCTTTAAAAAAAAAAATGATAATCTTTTGCCACCTTAACTTTTTCATATTTTCCTTGGACATTTACATGATTGCAATAAACATTTTATCATGAGATCAAGTAACTCATGAAAACATAACATGTTTGAATATCTGGTTAACCTGAAATGAACTGCACCATGGAATTTTGATAATTTAAAAGTGTTAAATTATTAATAAAATGACAAATTGTGTATTTGCATAAATTAGTACCTCTTTTCATTAATTCAGCCGGAGAATAAATTAAATCTTCACTACCGTAGTTGTGACTTTAACCTCGAAAATACGTTACAATAGCAGCGGTCAAAGACTTGAGCAACTCGGCCGACTACCACCTTGACTGTTTTCATTGACGATTAATTGTTTTGAAATGGATATTCATTGCCATCTTACAGGTTTTATCACTTTCAGCGACTTAAGCCATTGCTTGCACCAACTTAGACGTGCATGGATGCTCATTCGCGATGGAAAAGTGTAGGCATATTTGTGAACACAAATGACACTTACTTTACCATCAAACTAACAATATAAATATTGAAACCAGCATAGACTGCATGTAATTAAAAATACATTCAACTGTCCAATGGATTTAAAAGACAGTAACTTGGTGTATTTTTGTATTTAATGTCTGTGAAGTTGTGACCATGTTTGTGGTGACGTTATTGGACAATGCTAAATCTACCTTTTTTTTTTTTTTTTTTAAGTATATGAAATGCTTCAGAGAAAACACATGGTATTTTCTATTATTCAGATTTGAATTTCCAGTCATTTGCTATAGGCTGATTCTCATTTGGATGACGTCGCTTTTGGGTGGTCACGCGAACTGACCCCCCCTTGGGACCTAAAAACACACTTTTTGAATCTCAAAAAAAAAAACAACACTGTCTGGGAATATGGCAAATATGCACTGGGGTGAAATTTTCCTTCAATGGTACCCATCACTGCTTTTAATTTCCAATTAGTAGTGCAAACTAATAATATTGTTTCATTGTTCACCCATCAATAGCTAATAATTATCAATATGGATCATGGGAGAAAAGACGACCTACCTAATCAGATTAGTGAGTATTGATTGCACTCCCAAGCATCTAATGTTGTTTTAATGTCTAAGATTTTTGTCCACATGAAGCACTGATGCATGCATTATACCATCACACCCTTTGTGACTTTAAGCCTAATTTTCAGATGCCTTTGTTGTCATCATTATCATCACAATCACCATCCTTTAACAACAACAATGAAATCCAGAAAATGATTATCACTTAACTAGCATTACAAACGAATACAAAATCCTCATTCAAGCCAAGGCATTATGGATTCCTGTACTGTATTCATAATATTCATATTATTCATATTGCATGTATTATTATTATTATAATTATAATACAGTTGTGATCATGATTTCTTATGAACAATTAAAAAGTTTTAAACTTGCATAATGAGTTCTCCTGATCCAATGTTACATGTTGGTATTCCAAGGAATCTTGTGGATATCCTGTTTACATGAACTCAGACTGTCAGCATTTTATTATCCCCTTGATCATTTAACTCATCAGTGAGAATGGTGAATTTTTCATTGCGGCACATGTCTGTGACTTTCTCATCCCAATGAAGACCTAAAGCTTGGGTCATAATACGAGTAGTTTTTGTCTGTTTGCATGAAAAATTTTGTGCAATTTCCAAGTCCGGGAACATTATTTTGACTAGATCTGATAATGATCTGCTACCAGAAACGGGAGGTTATGTTTGGCTATAAAGTTGTCAAATAGTGTCTCAGCACATGCAACTTTGTCCACATTTGATGCAGAATCTGCAAACATGGATTAAAGTGATGGCATATTTGTTGTCGCAGTTAATATGCTTTTATGTGATGGGGTTTCTGCATCACACATGTCTTTCTTGCCACCATAACAGATTTTAAAATCAGCTTTACAGGAAGAGCAGAATACATATTCATGTCCCTTTGAACTTTATTCCATCCACTGAAATTCCCATTTCTATCCATCACTAAATTTCATGTGATAATTCAGTTGCTTCAGTTTTGGTATTTTGGCATTGGGAGATAATGCACGCTTAGACATCTTGACGAACTTTAAACACTGAAGTCAAACTGACCCAGTTTTATGCCACTTCAGCTCTTGAGTAATCTAATCATAATCAATTAACATCTTTAATCCTGTCCAAATTACTTTTAATCATACATAGTATAGACTCTAATCCATCTCGACAACTTTAAACATCTAAGCAGAACATACCTTGTGGAGAGAATCAAAGTAATGCATGTGTGCATCCCAATATTTAGAACCCTGATTACACAACTTATTTGTCCATCTACACAAAGACCAACATCTTTGCACATGACTGTAAGTGTACTTCTTCTAACCACCTATCATTTCCATAATTTGTCATTTAGTCGATCTATGGGGTACATAATAATGAACAAGAAATTATACAGTGAGATGCAAGAAAGATGCGAGTTTTTGTTGTCCTTGTTACATATTTGTTGAGCAGTTACATCATATTTCATCTCAAGTTTTTGCAAAAAACATTGTATTACATATTATAATAAGTGAATTCTGATTTTTTTTTCATATCTAATACTAATACCTTTTAATAATAGGTTTGCTCATTTCAAACCACTAGACATAACAAATGACACAAAAAATGTGTTACTGTAGAATTTGGTACAGGTTACACTGCAGCTATCAAATATTTATATTAACGGGATGTTACATGTATCAAGTAAACATGAAAGTTATCTTCCACCCCCACCCACCCCAATATAATTAGTTGTATGAAATCATCCCAGAACCAATGATAAAGAATGTTATTTAAATTTTAAAAAATCAGATGAAGATGAAACATGGATGCAAAATTGGGAGATTTTAAATAGGGTGTGTGTGACATCTCCGATATCCAATTTGAAATCGGCGTGAAGTTTTACTCATATTGATTAAACGTGACAACTATCTTTAATTTTTCCTTGAAGAATTACTGTTACAAAATCATCCCCAAACCAATGATCAAGAATGTTATTTAAAAGTTTTAAAAATCTGACGTAGATGAAACATGGATACAACATTAGATTTTAAGTGAGAGTACATGTGACCTCTCCACTATCTAATTTTAAATCAGCATGAAGTTTTACTTATATTGATTAAACATGAGAACTATCTTTTCCTTTTGCTTAAAGAATTACTGGTACAAAATCATCCCCAAACCAATATAAAAGCATGCTATGGGCATTTAAAAATTGAATGAATACATAAGAATGGACATGAACATCCACTCCCGCCCCCCTGTTTCATGTAGTTCTACATTATTTACATTGTACCAAGATACCTATTGTACATATAACTAGCTGAAGCTGTTCAGCATTCAAGTTTTTTCCAGTGACTAGCAAACATGGGTTTCACCAGCTTTTGCATGTAAAGATTTTAGCAACTTTTATTCAAAATATATAGTTAAAAAATCAAAGAATCACATTTACTAGTCGTAAATATTTGATGATCAAGAAATTGCTTTAATGCTTCCGATAACTTAGGATTGTCAAATTAAATAAACCCCTCAACAACAACTGAAATTTAGATGTTTCATGCAATATATAGTTTTAATGAAGTTCATGCAAATATTTTTCCATGAAGGAAGTTTCAATTATCACGGTGTTAATATTGTACCCGAGTCTAATGTGTGTTGTCATTACAGTCTCGGGTTTTGTGGACAGTTGAGTTTTTCTGATTAATTTTACTTAGACTTCCAATAATGATCTAATTCAGTTGGCAATTTTGCTGGTTATCCTTTAAAAAAGATAACTGGAATGAGAAATTAGAACTCTGCCTTATTTTCAAACATAGTCCGATGTAATGGTGAAAAAACGTTTTCTAAGTTATACTTTCTGATGTGAACATTCAAATTCTCACCTGAGCAAAATCTGCACATGAGAAAATTTGGTTAGTTTTTCAATGGCTCACAAGATCTAACAAACTGCACAAATGAGCTTGCAAAATCTACCCAATTTACATGCATTGCTAACAAGTTTCTCATGTGCAGCTTATGGGCAGCTCATGTGAATAGGCGAGATTTTTCTGTACTGGAAGGACTGTACAAACAAATACACATAGGAGCAGAGTCAGAGAGTAAATATGTGAACAAATGAATGAATTAACAAAATAATAAATGAATGTACAAGAAAAGAGACAAATAGGGGAATTACAAAATATATCAATGCGCAAAGAAATGAGAATAGACAAGACGGG
Source organism: Margaritifera margaritifera (assembly GCA_029931535.1). Lineage (NCBI taxonomy): Eukaryota > Metazoa > Mollusca > Bivalvia > Unionida > Margaritiferidae > Margaritifera > Margaritifera margaritifera. Next base: position 65,205 of record JAQPZY010000260.1, on the reverse strand, counting down.
TAAATCACGGTATTTGGCCCAGATGTGTTGCACATGGGGGTCAAATTTCAACTTCACATAATTCTGTTGAAACAACCTGATTTTGGAAGTTCGACACTTTAAACCTCTGAAAATTTAATGGTTTATTGAAGAGAAAATGGCAAGTTTATTTTTTTCTTGTTTGCTGGAGGTAGAGTAGGTTCTGGTTATGGACACTACAGGGTGAATATAACAAGCAAAGTCAGTCATGGTTTTCACTTGAACATTTAATTTTTTGTAGTATAGCAAACTTGAACTCATAAACAAACAAAAATAATAACTTTTATGTGCAGGGCTGCGCAAAATTTTTTTTAACCACTAGTCCAGGACAAGTGGTTTCAGAAAATTCACTAGTCCCACCTTACTCTTCACTAGTCCCACCTTACTCTTCACTAGTCCCACCTTACTTTTCACTGGTCCCAAAATGGTAATCACTTGCCGAGATTTGATGAGATGTATGTACTTAATCCATAGAAAAAAAACACTAAATAATAATTATTTCTTAAAAGAATTTAATTTTTCAAAAACATTGGTTGTTATACATTTGGCTTCTTCAGGTTCATGTATATATGTTTTAGCTGATGGATTTGAAAAAATTCAGACTTTCCCTAACTTCTTCTCTCAAAACTTGACTGATTGATAGAACAAAGTCTCTTGCCCTGAATCTGTTCTTATAATTCATGCCAATTTAAACACCATTCTTCTCCTGGAGTGCACACATCATTTTCATATCAGAAAATGGTTTTCCATAACGGGCTAGGGTGTAGGCTGTGTTAAAGAGAGCTCTCATTTTTTTCATTTCAGTCTCATTTAGTTTTGAAAGGGCCTTTCCTAGTGGAGTGTCGGCAACTCTGACTTCACTGATTTTCTGCACATGCTGGCTAGTGTCATGCATATATTGTGCTACACAGGCCTTGTGGGGTCCAGACATGTCATGAGACTTGATTGGTTCATTCCCGAAATTGTCACTTCCACTGACAAATACACTGGGTTAATTTCCAACCTGTGCCAGTTTTGGATATTGTTTGCAGTAACTGCAAAACATCTTTCCTTCCGAGTCAATACATTCAAGCCAGGGATAACAATCAACCCAATGCGACTGAAAATTTCTCTGTCTCTTAGTAGTGTCATATTTGACATTTTTTGCCATCACGGATTGTTGCTTATGTCTCTTTGGAGAAATAGCTACCACACACTCAGTATCCGTCTTATGTATTATCCCTCCACTTTCAAACAAATTTTCCTTCTCCGAATCGCCGTTATTACCTTCCTTGCGAAAATAATTTAGCAAACTCATTTTATCCAGAGAGTAGCTATCAGCTTGCTTGACAACTACTTCTAAAGTGATCATAACAAACATTTTCTCTTTTAAATTCGAACAGAGACAGCTCATTAATTAGCGTAATTGTTTCGCTTCAAACACAATATCGCACGTGGAAGTTAATCATCTGTATAATCGATTTTAAATTAAAGAATCATTACTGTCATTTAATCAGTTCATAAAGGAAACCAACACTGATGTCGGTAAAGTACCTTTCATTAATTTAATTACACTGACTCGCTGGATTAAAATCATAGTGAGCCGCTCGTTATGATCTAGTTTGAGTAAACTCAATGCAACAAAGCCGCTTAAAACACTGCTAATTGATCGCTGGCTTTCTTTTGTTTGACGTGTTTTGATTTGCCGATCATTTGGTCGCTTAGCCCAATATGCAGTCAAGCGGCAACAGGATGCATACACGAAGAGGGGTAGAATCAAGTATTCAGTATGCCCGGAGGGCATGATTGGCCAAATAAAGGTAGATATAGTGATTGAAGCACGAAAATAAGGACTAGCCCGACTTTTTTAAAAAGCACTTGTCCCGGACTAGCGACTTGGAAAATTTGACTAGCCCGACTTCACCCGACTTAAAAAATGACATTGTCCGGGACGTCGGGCTATGGAATTTGCTCAGCCCTGATATGACTAGATAGGTCATAGGCGAATAAAACCTTATCTCTCTTCAACACCTGCTGAAACACTATTTTAACGGAGCATAACTTTATCAGAATATACTAACAAGGTCAAGAGAAATGGAAAATATTGCTTATATATTGTTGTTTGAACCTATAGGCAATAATCAACCACATGTTCTAGGTCCAGAACTGCATATGAAAAAAATTAAATTAATGTTCCAGATAAAGGTCCAAACAGTTACGGACACTACATAATTCACGAAATGAATAAACTTATTTTGACATGTTCTGCTTAAATAATCTCTTTCATTCCTTTATCATTAAACAGAAATTGAAAAAGATAATGAAATCTTGGAAGATTGGTACATTTGTTATTAACTAGAGCCCATTAACAGTCTTGCAATACTGAAATTATGAACCTTTCATATCAAATTATAACGACAAGCTATCAGTATAATGCTAAACTTATGAAATTAAGTGTTTAATGAATATATGCAAACAAATTGAGGTGTTTCTTTAGCACTGTGTTTGTCCCAAAGGGGCCCCTCTTAATTACAGCTCCACGAATGATGTTATATGCATTCCTTTTGTCGCTCTCTTTTGCTTTGTCTCTTTCACTTCAGTTAGACTTTCCTGAATTATTTTAAGTATTGTGTCTGCTACTTCAATTTTTCTTCTGCATTCTGGACTTGCAATAACATTCTGTTTTGTGAGAATCTTTGAGGTAGATGGAGAGTTAATCAAATATTTTAATGCTTCAGCTTTTATCTTTGGAGTTTTTGGAAGAGCTGATTTCACTTTCCTCAGACTTCTGTATTTGGAATATCTGGAAGAAAAGATATTCCCATCTTGCTGTGACGAACTGGGAAGATCTAGTTCTGAGTTTTTTGATGAACCCTGCTCACTTCCTTTCAGTTGGACTCTCAATCTCCATATTTGGGTTCTTTGAACAGCTGTTTTCTTTTCCAGAAGTGATGTCTGTCTCTAAGTTTTCAGCCGTTCTTCTGGGTATTGTTTGTTCTGTCTGCAGACTTATTGTTGCCCTGCAATAATGTTTTCTTGTTTTTGACCTTTTCTCTGTACTGTTGCATTTCATTGCGTTTTCGCTGTTTAAGTAATTGTAGCTCCTCTGGACAGGACTTGGTTGTTTCTTTTTCTTCTTGCCTTGATCTTTTCTTTCTTTCTCTGTCCCTTTCCTTCAATTCTTCATCTCTGGATTTGTCTAACTTTTGTTTTGCCCTCCAGGCTTTCACTTTCAGGTCATTTTTTCTTCTTTTCATTACATCATCTGTTTCTGGTTTTTTCCCTCTCGATATGCCCACCAGCTTCATGGTTTCCAGATAGTTTGGATGATCTTAAATCCATATTGGATACTGTTGAGGAAAAAAAAAACAACCTGAATTAGAAATCTGTATCATTATCAAACTGAAGTTGTGCCTTAACATAGTGCTTCTGCATTACCAGTTATTAATATCATTAACCTGTGTCATGTGTAACCAAGAGGTTATAACTTGCACTTTCATTTGCAAATATTTGTGTCTACTTATTAATATAATACCAACAATGTCAAGCTTTTTAATAGACTTCTTAGGATTTACAGGAATTAAAACATTTTACTCATCAAAACCCTTTTGCAGAAAAGAAATTTTGTTTAGGTAGGGCTTTTATGTCAGTATGCATTTAATAAATATGTGTATTATAGTATGAACATTTAAAACATACATGTTTACAATGCGTAGTGTCTGTAACCTTTTTGTATCATATTAACATCATCGATATGTACACATATTTGAAACCCTTTAGTGTCAGTTAGTTTGTGCATATATTGAAAACAGTCATATAATTATTCTGAAGGAAAGATTGAAAGTGTACTAAATGGGAAAAAATAGGACATAATTACTTTTATTCTAGCTTTTCATTAAATTTCTCTATTTTTAATTCAATAATCAAACAAAATTTAATTTAGCAAAAAGTATTGACTTAAGTATTTAAGATAGGTATGATAAAGGACAGTTTAACATAAAAAGTGCTGTATTCGAGCATAATAATGACATAAAACATTGATATCTCATTTGCCTAATATAGGTTATGGACTCTACAGAAAATATTGGTACAGTATTTCACTTTCATACTTACCATTATTTCAACTTTGACAGATAATTTCTTGTCGGTAATGATGTTGAGGAATCCCTCCATGCTTCCAAGTGACTCGGTTGAAGCCAAGGCTGCTGGAATGTACTACTTGGATGCAAATACAAAGGACTTATTTTTCTTTTTTGCAGACAAACAATTAATGATGCAATATTGCATAAGGAAATTGTTGCATCATCCTGTAACATGGAATATTTTCAGCCAAAGATGATGCAATACTAATGATATGGAAAGTTTTAGTTTGATATGGTTAAAGTTTTGAAAAATGGCTCCAGAACTATTACATATATTTTCAGGTTACGGACACTACAGTTTTTTGTAGTGTCCGTAACCACGTTTTGTCCATCAGGAAATTTGTAATGAAAAATATATCCATGACTTGTATATTTTTGAAACCATACCCACAGTATGTATAACCAAAATTAATAAAACTGTTGTGAGTGTCTTCAAAATAGGAAAACTGCAAGTGGTTACGGACTCTACAAATTTTTCCGCACCAGGTTTTATTTCAGCGGATACTCAGTAAAAAAAAAATTAAGACTCCAATCTGACATTTCTTTGGTTTCTGCAGCATTTATAACTATAGTTTAACTTTTATATATGAAATTCAGTCAAATAATATGAAATCTTTCCTAATAATTACAGACATAACTAGAAGAGGGTAACTAGAAAATAAAACCATTACAAAGTATAGGTTCCACATTTTTATTGATATATACACCAATTTTCTACCTTTACTTTCGACAAATAAATTAAAATTTTTGTGATGAAATTTTCTGTAATAATACTGACAACACTGTTCTGCTAATATAAGGAAATAATATTCTTTGTTGAAAAATGAAATATTTTTCAGTGCAACAGCATAACGGTAAAAAATTGCCATTTTGGGGGTGTATTCACAGGTGTTGGAAAGAAATGTAATTTTTGAAAAGAACTGAAACTGGGAAACACCTACAGCATGCACCCCCCTATGTTTCTGGACATTAAGATTGTATTTTAGGCCACAACTGTGGCTTCTATGCTGATATAACCTGTAAAAGCTGCAAAAAGGCCAAATACTGTGATTTACCCAAAGAGAATAAAGAAATGAACATTTTACAAGAGTACAGGATTATTAGATCAAATAGAAACTTGTTTTCATTCACAAAGGGACATTTAATTTTGCATGTGGACAATGTAACTACAGTGCAACCTGCCATAGCAGACACCTCAATATAACAAACACATGTTAAAAATGAACATTTGTTAATCCCCAGTAAAAATTCTTTTAATAATGTCCTTTTATATAACAGACACCTGTCTAACTTGTGCCCATCGGAATAAGACCCAATATTGATCTTACGGTTGTGCATAAGGACTTTGTTCACATTGCAAACATGGCATCAGAAACTCTGATCATGTCTCTGTTTTTTGCTCTGATACTATCATTAGTAACCAACAGCTGAGTGGCTCTACATCTCCTTTTGCTAGTAAACTTTTACAATGTTTTTCAGATGCAGACTCCAGAACTGGCAAGGGATGCAGAGACTGTGGTCGATGTCCTCCCATTGCTGGATCTTCCTGACCCCCTGTTAGACCCCTCCCCTGTCTCAGAGGTGATTCTGGAGGATCCACTTACTGTGACTCTGGAGCCGGAAGCAGAAAGTGCATCCGAAACATCAGCTGGTTTTGAACTGTCTGACCTAGCGATTTTAGGTACCAATCTGGACTTCACAGTCCAGACAGTGGGACCATTGTCAGGGATGGTTGCTGATGTAGAGGGAGATTTCAGTGGGGAAGAAGAGGTGTGTCTGGTGCCTCATCAAAGCTCTCTCTTCCAGGCTGTGGACCTTGGGTATGTATGTCTGCCTGTGTGTATGCATATGTTCGTATGTTACATCAGTCTTGTGTGTGTCTTGTCTTGTCCCGTCCTGTGCCATACCCTGTTGTCTGTGCTTGTGTGTATGCTTTTGTTGGTGTTACATGTCTTGTGTGTCTTGTCTTGTCTTGTCCCGTCCTGTGCCGTACCCTGTTGTCTGTGCTTGTGTGTATGCATTTGTTGGTGTGTTACATGTCTTGTGTGTCTTGTTTTGTCCCATCCTGTGCCATACCCTGTTGTCTGTGCTTGTGTGTATGCATTTGTTTGTGTTACATGTCTTGTGTGTCTTGTCTTGTCCCATACTGTTCCGTACCCTGTTGTCTGTGCTTGTGTGTATGCATTTGTTTGTGTTACATGTCTTGTGTGTCTTGTCTTGTCCCGTCCTGTTCCGTACCCTGTTGTCTGTGCTTGTTTGTATGCTTTTGTTGGTGTGTTACATGTCTTGTGTGTCTTGTCTTGTCTTGTCCCGTCCTGTGCCGTACCCTGTTGTCTGTGCTTGTGTGTATGCATTTGTTGGTGTGTTACATGTCTTGTGTGTCTTGTCTTGTCTTGTCCCGTCCTGTGCCATACCCTGTCGTCTGTGCTTGTGTGTATGCATTTGTTGGTGTGTTACATGTCTTGTGTGTTTTGTCTTGTCCCGTCCTGTGCCGAACCCTGTTGTCTGTGCTTGTGTGTATGCATTTGTTGGTGTGTTACATGTCTTGCGTGTCTTGTCTTGTCTTGTCCCATCCTGTGCCGTACCCTGTTGTCTGTGCTTGTGTGTATGCATTTGTTTGTGTTACATGTCTTGTCTTGTCTTTTCCCGTCCGGTGCCGTACCCTGTTGTCTGTGCTTGTGTGTATGCATTTGTTGGTGTGTTACATGTCTTCTGTGTCTTGTCTTGTCTTATCCCGTCCTGTGCCGTACCCTGTTGTCTGTGCTTGTGTGTATGCATTTGTTGGTGTGTTACATGTCTTGTGTGTCTTGTCTTGTCTTGTCTCATCCTGTGCCGTACCCTGTTGTCTGTGCTTGTGTGTATGCATTTGTTGGTGTGTTACATGTCTTGTGTGTCTTGTCTTATCTTGTCCCGTCCTGTTCCGTACCCTGTTGTCTGTGCTTGTGTGTATGCTTTTGTTGGTGTGTTACATGTCTTGTGTGTCTTGTCTTGTCTTGTCCCGTCTTGTACCGTACCCTGTTGTCTGTGCTTGTGTGTATGCATTTGTTGGTGTGTTACATGTCTTGCATGTCTTGTCTTGTCTTGTCCCGTCCTGTTCCATACCCTGTTGTCTGTGCTTGTGTGTATGCATTTGTTGGTGTGTTACATGTCTTGCGAGTCTTGTCTTGTCTTGTCCCGTCCTGTGCCGTACCCTGTTGTCTGTGCTTGTGTGTATGCATTTGTTGGTGTGTTACATGTCTTCTGTGTCTTGTCTTGTTTTGTCTCATCCTGTACCGTACCCTGTTGTCTGTCCTTGTGTGTATGTATTTGTTGGTGTGTTACATGTCTTGTGTGTCTTGTCTTGTCTTGTCCCGTCCTGTACCGTACCCTGTTGTCTGTGCTTGTGTGTATGCATTTGTTGCTGTGTTACATGTCTTGTGTGTCTTGTCTTGTCTTGTCCCGTCCTGTGCCATATCCTGTTGTCTGTGCTTGTGTGTATGCATTTGTTGGTGTTTTACATGTCTTGTGTGTCTTGTCTTGTCCTGTCCCGTCCTGTGCCGTACCCTGTTGTCTGTGCTTGTGTGTATGCATTTGTTGGTGTGTTACATGTCTTGCGTGTCTTGTCTTGTCTTGTCCCATCCTGTGCCATACCCTGTTGTCTGTGCTTGTGTGTATCCATTTGTTTGTGTTACATGTCTTGTGTGTCTTGTCTTGTCTTGTCTTGTCCCGTCCTGTTATGTTCTGTACCCTGTTGTCTGTGCTTGTGTGTATGCTTTTGTTGGTGTGTTACATGTCTTGTCTTGTCTTGTCCCGTCCTGTGTCGTACCCTGTTGTCTGTGCTTGTGTGTATGCATTTGTTTGTGTTACATGTCTTGTGTGTCTTGTCTTGTCTTGTCCCGTCCTGTGCCGTACCCTGTTGTCTGTGCTTGTGTGTATGCTTTTGTTGGTGAGTTACATGTCTCGTGTGTCTTATCTTGTCTTGTCCCATCCTGTGCCGTACCCTGTTGTCTGTGCTTGTGTGTATGCATTTGTTGGTGTTACATGTCTTGTCTTTTCCCGTCCGGTGCCGTACCCTGTTGTCTGTGCTTGTGTGTATGCATTTGTTGGTGTGTTACATGTCTTGTGTGTCTTGTCTTGTCTTGTCCCATCCTGTACCGTACCCTGTTGTCTGTGCTTGTGTGTATGCTTTTGTTCGTGTGTTACATGTCTTGTGTGTCTTGTCTTGTCTTGTCTCGTCCTGTGCTGTACCCTGTTGTCTGTGCTTGTGTGTATGCATTTGTTGGTGTGTTACATGTCTTGTGTGTCTTGTCTTGTCCCATCCTGTGCCGTACCCTGTTGTCTGTGCTTGTGTGTATGCATTTGTTGGTGTGTTTCATGTCTTGTGTGTCTTGTAATGTCCCATCCTGTGCCGTACCCTGTTGTCTGTGCTTGAGTGTATGCATTTGTTGGTGTGTTACATGTCTTGTGTGTCTTGTCTTGTCTTGTCCCGTCCTGTGCCGTACTCTGTTGTCTGTGCTTGTGTGTATGCATTTGTTGGTGTGTTACATCAGTCTTGTGTCCTTTGTCCTGCCCCTTGTCTTGTCATGTGTCTTGTCTTCCCCTGTATATTGTTTTTGTCTTGTCTCTTGTCCCATCCCGTGTCTTGTCTTTGTCTTGTCTCTTGTCCTGTCCCATGTCTTGTCTTGTATCTTATCGTGTCCATTGTCTTTTATCTTGTCGTGTCCATTGTCTTGTGTCTTGTCCTGTCCATTGTCTTGTCTTGTCTCTTGTCCTATCCTGTGTCTTGTTTTTGTCTTGTCTCTTGTCCTGTCCCATGTCTTGTCTTGTATCTTGTCCTGTCCATCGTCTTCTCTTGCCTTTTGTCCTGTCCATTGTCATCATCAACATCATAATCATCAGTCTCATTATCATCGTCATCACCATCCTCCTCCTCGTCATCATCAACATCCTCCTCCTCCTCCTCCTCATACAGTGTCTCTAGTCATGAAAAGACTTCATCATATATATATGGAGAGTCAGGTCAGGCATCGCCTGCTACCGTAAGTAGAAGTAGACGGTACTACCTGCGACTGTCATCATCGAGATCGTCATCATCAGGATCGTCATCTTCGAGATCATCATCAGGATCATCATCATCGAGATTGTCAACTTCGTTATCATCGAGATCGTCATTATCAAGATCATCATCGAGATCGTCATCACCATTGTCTTCTCTTGCCCTGTCAATTGTGTTGTCTTGGCCTTTGTCCTGTCCCTTGTCTTGTCTTCCCCTGTGTATTGTTTTTGTCTTGTCTCTTGTCCCATCCCGTGTCTTGTCTCTTGTCCTGTGCCATGTCTTGTCTTGTATCTTATTGTGTCCATTGTCTTGTGTCTTGTCCTGTCCATTGTCTTGACTTGTCTCTTGTCCTATCCTGTGTCTTGTTTTTGTCTTGTCTTTTGTCCTGTCCCATGTCTTGTCTTGTATCTTGTCCTGTTTATCGTCTTCTCTTGCCTTTTGTCCTGTCCATTGTCATTATCAACCTCATCACCATCCTCCTCCTCCTCCGCATCAACATCCTCCTCCTCATCATCAACATCCTCCTCCTCATACAGTGTCTCTAGTCATGAATAGACTTCATCATATATATATGGAGAGTCAGGTCAGGCATCGCCTGCTACCGTAAGTAGAAGTAGATGGTACTACCTGCGACTGTCATCATCAAGATCGTCAAGATCATCATCATCAGGATAGTCATCTTCCAGATCGTCATCATCAGGATCGTCATCATCGAGATTGTCAACCTCGTTATCATCGATATCGTCCTTATCAAGATCATCATCGAGATCGTCATCACCATTGTCTTCTCTTGCCCTGTCAATTGTGTTGTCTTGTCCTTTGTCCTGTCCCTTGCCTTGTCAAATGTCTTGTCTTCCCATGTGTATTGTTTTTGTCTTGTCTCTTGTCCCATCCTGTCTTGTTTTTGTCTTGTCTCTTGTCCTGTCCCATGTCTTGTCTTGTATCTTCTCGTGTCCACTGTCTTGTATCTTGTCATGTCTCTTGTCCTGTTCATTGTCTTGTCTTGTCTCTTGTCCTGTCCATCGTCTTCTCTTGCCTTTTGTCCTGTCCATTGTCTTGTCTTGTCCTTTGTCCTGTCCCTTGTCTTCTCTTGCCCTCTGTGTTTTTTGTCTTGTCTCTTGTCCCATCCCGTGTCTTGTTTTTGTCTTGTCATGTCCATTGTGTTGTATCTTGTCGTGCCCATTGTCTTGTCTCTTGTCCTGTTCATTGTCTTGTCTTGTCTCTTGTCCCGTCCCTTGTCTTGTTTTTGTCTTGTCTCTTGTCCTGCCCCTTGTCTTGTCTTGCATCTTGTCCTGTCCATTGTCTTGTCTCCTGTCCTGTTCATTGTCTTGTCTTGTCTCTTGTCCCGTCCATTGTGTTGTCTTTGCCATTGTCTTCTCTTGCCCTGTCTATTATGTTGTCTTGTCCTTTGTCCTGTCCCTTGTCTTGTCATGTGTCTTGTCTTCCCCTGTGTATTGTTTTTGTCTTGTCTGCATTTGTTGGTATGTTACATGTCTTGTGTGTCTTGTCTTGTCCCATCCTGTTCCGTACCCTGTTGTCTGTGCTTGTGTGTATGCATTTGTTGGTGTGTTACATGTCTTGTGTGTCTTGTCTTGTCTTGTCCCATCCTGTGCCGTACCCTGTTGTCTGTGCTTGTGTGTATGCATTTGTTGGTGTGTTACATGTCTTGTGTGTCTTGTCTTGTCTTGTCCCGTCCTGTGCCGTACCCTGTTGTCTGTGCTTGTGTGTATGCATTTGTTGGTGTGTTACATGTCTTGTGTGTCTTGTCTTGTCTTGTCCCGTCCTGTGCCGTACCCTGTTGTCTGTGCTTGTGTGTATGCATTTGTTGGTGTGTTACATCAGTCTTGATTATATTTGTTTAGTTGTGTACGACATTTTCCCATTTACATTGATGCATATTTATTTGTTAATCTTTCTTTTGTTCTTTCATTTTTGTGTGATGTTTACTTCTTTGATTGATGTGTATGATTGATGTGTATCTGTGTTTGTGATTGTATTTGTGTATGACATTTTCCCATTTACATTTATGCATATTCATTTGTTAATCTTTCTTTTCTTCTTTCAGTTTGCATGATGTTTACTTGTATGATTGATGTGTATGTGTATGATTGATGTGTATGTGTGTTTGTGATTGTATTTTTTTATTTGTGTATGACATTTTTCCATTTACATTCATGCATATTTACTTGTTAATCTTTCTTTTCTTCTTTCAGTTTTCGTGATGTTTACTTGTATGATTGATGTGTATGTGTATCATTGATGTGTACGTGTTTGTGATTATATTTGTTTGAGTACGATATTTTCCCATTTACATTTATGCATATTTATTTGTTAATCTTTCTTTTCTTCTTTCAGTTTGCGTGATGTTTACTTGTGTGATTGATGTGTATGTGGGTTTGTGATTGTATTTTTTTATTTGTGTATGACATTTTCCCATTTACATTGATGCATATTTATTTGTTAATCTTTCTTTTGTTCTTTCATTTTTGCGTGAATTTTACTTGTTTGATTGATGTGTATGATTGATGTGCATCTGTGTTTGTGATTGTATTTGTTTATTTGTGTATGACATTTTCCCATTTACATTTATGCATATTCATTTGTTAATCTTTCTTTTCTTCTTTCGGTTTGCGTGATATTCACTTGTATGATTGATGTGTATGTGTGTTTGTGATTATATTTGTTTGTGTACAACATTTTCCCATTTACATTGATGCATATTTATTTGTTAATCTTTCTTTTGTTCTTTCATTTTGCGTGATGTTTACTTGTTTGATTGATGTGTATGTGTTTGTGATTATATTTGTTTATTTGTGTACGACATTTTCCCATTTACATTGATGCATATTTATTTGTTAATCTTTCTTTTCTTCTTTCAGTTTGCGTGATGTTTACTTGTATGATTGATGTTTATGTGTATGATTGATGTGTATGTGTGTTGGTGATTATATTTGTGTGTGACATTTTCCCATTTACATTGATGCATATTTATTTGTTAATCTTTCTTTTCTTCTTTCAGTTTGCATGATGTTTACTTGTATGATTGATGTGTATTTGTGTTTGTGATTGTATTTTTTTTATTTGTGTATGACATTTTCCCTTTTACATTTATGCATATTTATTTGTTAATCTTTCTTTTCTTCTTTCAGTTTGCATGATGTTTACTTGTATGATTGATGTGTATGTGTTTGTGATTATATATGTTTATTTGTGTATGACATTTTCCCATTTACATTGATGCATATTTATTTGTTAATCTTTTGTTCTTTAATATTTGCGTGATGTTTACTTGCTTGATTGATCTGTATGTGTATGATTGATGTGTATCTGTGTTTGTGATTGTATTTGTTTATTTGTGTATGACATTTTCCCATTTACATTGATGCATATTTATTTGTTAATCTTTCTTTTCTTCTTTCAGTTTGCGTGATGTTTACTTGTATGATTGATGTGTATGTGTGTTTGTGATTATATTTGTGTATGACATTTTCCCATTTACATTGATGCATATTTATTTGTTAATCTTTCTTTTCTTCTTTCAGTTTGCATGATGTTTACTTGTATGATTGATGTGTATGTGTGTTTGTGATTGTATTTTTTTATTTGTGTATGACATTTTCCCATTGACATTGATGCATATTTATTTGTTAATCTTTCTTTTCTTCTTTCAGTTTTCATGATGTTTACTTGTATGATTGATGTGTATGTGTGTTTGTGATTGTATTTGTTTATTTGTGTATGACATTTTCCCATTTACATTGATGCATATTTATTTGTTAATCTTTCTTTTCTTCTTTCAGTTTGCATGATGTTTACTTGTATGATTGATGTGTATGTGTGTTTGTGATTGTATTTTTTTTATTTGTGTATGACATTTTCCCATTTACATTTATGCATATTTATTTGTTAATCTTTCTTTTCTTCTTTCAGTTTGCATGATGTTTACTTGTATGATTGATGTGTATGTGTTTGTGATTATATTTGTTTATTTGTGTATGACATTTTCCCATTTACATTGATGCATATTTATTTGTTAATCTTTCTTTTGTTCTTTCATATTTGCGTGATGTTTACTTGCTTGATTGATGTGTATGTGTATGATTGATGTGTATCTGTGTTTGTGATTGTATTTGTTTATTTGTGTATGACATTTTCCCATTTACACATATGCATATTTATTTGTTAATCTTTCTTTTCTTCTTTCAGTTTGAATGATGTTTACTTGTATGATTGATGTGAATGTGTGTTTGTGATTATATTTGTGTATGACATTTTCCCATTTACATTGATGCATATTTATTTGTTAATCTTTCTTTTCTTCTTTCAGTTTGCATGATGTTTACTTGTATGATTGATGTGTATGTGTGTTTGTGATTGTATTTGTTTATTTGTGTATGACATTTTCCCATTGACATTGATGCATATTTATTTGTTAATCTTTCTTTTCTTCTTTCAGTTTGCGTGATGTTTACTTGTATGATTGATGTGTATGTGTGTTTGTGATTATATTTGTGTATGACATTTTCCCATTTACATTGATGCATATTTATTTGTTAATCTTTCTTTTCTTCTTTCAGTTTGCATGATGTTTACTTGTATGATTGATGTGTATGTGTGTTTGTGATTGTATTTTTTTATTTGTGTATGACATTTTCCCATTTACATTGATGCATATTTATTTGTTAATCTTTCTTTTCTTCTTTCAGTTTTCATGATGTTTACTTGTATGATTGATGTGTATGTGTTTGTGATTATATTTGTTTATTTGTGTACGACATTTTCCCATTTCTATTGATGCATATTTATTTGTTAATCTTTCTTTTCTTCTTTCATTTTTGCATGATGTTTACTTGTTTGATTGATGTGTATGTATATGATTGATGTGTATGTGTTTGTGATTATATTTGTTTATTTGTGTACGACATTTTCCCATTTACTTATGCATATTTATTTGTTAATCTTTCTTTTCTTCTTTCAGTTTGCGGGATGTTTACTTGTATGATTGATGTGTATGTGTGTTTGTGATTATATTTGTGTATGACATTTTCCCATTTACATTGATGCATATTTATTTGTTAATCTTTCTTTTCTTCTTTCAGTTTGCATGATGTTTACTTGTATGATTGATGTGTATGTGTATGATTGATGTGTATGTGTGTTTGTGATTGTATTTTTTTATTTGTGTATGACATTTTCCCATTTACATTGATGCATATTTATTTGTTAATCTTTCTTTTCTTCTTTCAGTTTGCGTGATGTTTACTTGTATGATTGATGTGTATGATTGATGTGTATGTGTTTGTGATTATATTTGTTTATTTGTGTATGACATTTTCCCATTTACATTGCTGCATATTTATTTGTTAATCTTTCTTTTGTTCTTTCATTTTTGTGTGATGTTTACTTGTTTGATTGATGTGTATCTGTGTTTGTGATTGTATTTGATTATTTGTGTATGACATTTTCCCATTTACATTTATGCATATTTATTTGTTAATCTTTCTTTTCTTCTTTCAGTTTGCATGATGTTTACTTGTATGATTGATGTGTATGTGTTTGTGATTATATTTGTATTGCAGGTATCCTTGCCTTCTGCGTTGAACACCTAGAGCAATATTTTCTCCCATTGTTTCTATGTGTACCCTTTACAATGTAAGTTAACATCTATAGATTCATAAGTGATCTATACCACAATAAACTGGTGATGCATTGATTGCCAAAATGTATTTTATTTCGGTTAAGCATTTTCCCGAATTGTTATAATATCCACTGCACATGAATGATTTATTTTTTCCATTTTCCTCATATATCTTACATTGGGTTCGATACATGTTTCACAACATACAATGTTTACATTTGGATTACATGTGTGCCCTCATTTACATTGTTTCCATTGGGGTTGACTTTGTGACCCATCTTATTTTGTTTTACATTGGAGATGACTGTGTGCTTCAACTTATTTTATTTTACATAGCGGTTGACAGTGCACCTCCATTTATTTTGTTTTTATATTGTGGCTGACTGTGTGTCCCCATTTAACAGCCTTTATCCCAAGATTGATGGCATGCCACCACCTTTATATTGCAGGTATCTTCTACTTCTGCATTCAACACCTAGAGCCATTATTTCTTCCATTGTTTCTATGTATACTCCTTACAAGGTAAGTTAACACATATAGATTTATAAGTGATCTATACCACAATAAACTGGTGATGCATTGTGGACAAAATGTGTTATAATATCCACTGCACATGAATAATTTATTTTTTCCATTTTCCTCATATATACTTTACATTGGGTTTGATATGTGTTTACCCACATACAATATTTACTTTTGGATTACATATGTGTTCTGATTTACATTGTTTACATTGGGGTTGACTTTTTAACCCATCTTATTTTGTTTTACATTGGAGTTGACTGTGTGCCCCAACTTATTTTGTTTTACACTGGGGTTGATAGTGCGCCTCCATTTATATTGTTTTTACATTGTGGCTGACTGTGTCCCCGTTTAACAGCCTTTATCCCAAGATTGATGACATGCCACCACCTATATATTGCAGGTATCTGCTCCTTCTGCGTTGAACACCTAGAGCCATTATTTCTCCCATTGTTTCTATGTATACTCCTTACAAAGTAAGTTAACACTCATAGATTCATAATTGATTTATACCACAATAAACAGGTGATGCATTGGTTGCCTAAAGGTTTATTAATTGTGGTTTACCATCTTCCCCAATTGTTATAATATGCACTGCACCTGAATAATTTGATTTATCTATTTTTTTCCATTTTCCTTAGATATACTTTACATTGTTTGATATGTGTTTACCCATGTGCATTCTTTACAGTGGGATTGAATGTGTGCACCTATCTACATTGTTTACATTGGGGTTGACTCTCTGCTCTGTCTTGCTTTGCTTTACATTAGGGTCGACTTTTTGTGCCTACTTATTTTTTTTGTTCGCAATATGTCTGAATGTGTGCTCCTACTCAAAATTCTTTATGTTAAGATTGATGGTGTGCCCCCATCTACATATTGCAGGCATCTGCATTTAACACCTTGAGCCATTATTTCTCCCATTTCTATGTATACCTCTTACACCAGGCATGTACAACTTTTTCTAGGGCGCTGGCCAAATAAGCGATTTTTAAAGTCTCACCCTATGATGTAAATAAACTGATGAAACTGGATCATAGGGCATAGGTTAAACATGCCTGCCTTACACTGCAAGTTAACACTTATAGATTCATAATTGACGTATACCACAATAAATGGGTGGTACATTGATGGCCTAAAGGTGTTTTTATGTGGTTTACTGTCATCCCCTATTGTTATAATATGCACTGCATCTGATTAAATTTTCCCCCCACTTTCCTCTGATATACTTTACATTGGGTTTAAAATGTGTTCACCCACCTACATTGGGGTCGACTGTGTGCCCCAACTTAATTTTTTACATTGGGGTTGACAGTGCACCCCCACTTATTTTGTTATTGCATTGTAGCTGACAGTTTGCCCCCAATTAACAGCCTTTACATTAAGATTGATGGTGTGCCCCTACCTACATATTGCAGGCATCTGCTCGTTGTGCATTTGACACCTAGAGCCATTATTCTGTTGTTTTTATGTACACTGTTAGTTAACACCCATAGATTTATAATTGATCTATAGCACAATAAATGGGTGATGCATTGGTGGTCTAAATTTGTTTTATTCTGGTTTACCATATTCCCCACATTTGTTATAATATGCACTGCACCTGAATCATTTATTTTATTTATTTTTTGGTTTACATTGGGGTCGACTGTGTGTGCCCTCATTAATATTGTTTGCAGTTTTGTTGACGGTGTACCCCCACTTATTTTATTTGCATTATGGCTGAATGTGTCCACCCATTTAATGTCTTTACCATTCATATTTACAGTATGCCCCTAACTGCATATTCCAGGGCATCTTTTAACGCCAATAGAGCCATTATGTCTCCCATTTCTATGTACACATCTTATTCTGTAAGTTAGCACTCATAGATTTATAATTGATTTATACCACAATAAACAGGTGATGCATTGGTGGCCTAAAGGTGTTTTATTGGGGTTTACCATCTTCCCCTATTGTTATAATATGTACTGTACCTGAATAATTTGTTTTATCTATTTGTTCCATTTTCCTTAGATATACTTTACATTGTGTTTGATATGTGCTTACCCACCTGCATTGTTTACATTGGGGTTGAATGTGTGCACCTATCTATGTTGTTTACATTGGGGTTGACTGTGTTTTGTTTTACATTGGGGTTGACCGTGTATCCCTACTTTTTTTGTCTCAGTGAGGCTGATGATGTGCTCCCATTTATTTTGTTTGCATTGTGACTGACTGTGTACCTCCAAATGAGTCAGATCTGCTAAACAATCCATTTGCCACATTGGATACAATGTTTTATATGCTTCTTGAAATCCAAGGGCAGATTTGCATCACCATCTGTAGACACAATAGCATTAAACAATTACATCTAGATGTTAAGCAAAGGACATCTGTCAGGATTATCTGGATCAGGATTGCTGTCTGGTTTTGGATGTCTTGTCCGAATACTTCCAAGAGGTCAGTGGGACGATGCCGTTAACTGTGCCTGATTCGTTTTAGGGGCTTGGTCTTTGGAAATCTTCATACCTTTGTTATTTGGGACATGGTCATTCTTGAAGCATGTAGTTTTTGAATTATTTTTCACCTTTCATGGTAACAGATCAAAAATGTATGTGCTGGTGAAGAGCTTCGGACCCCATTTTTATAAGCCTAGGGACAAGCATACATGTGTTAGGCACAATTTTGGAACTAATTTTGAAAGTCTTTGATCTCCCTACATTTAATTATTAATGACACAGATCAATGAGATCAATAATCTGTTCACAGCCTCACAGTTTTGTGTGTTTGTGTCAAGTCTCATTGTCATGAAAGCATTTTCACTTAACTTCATTTTCAGGATTTCTTGTAGTAATTGTTTGTCATTCTCATCCATTTGCAGATTGGTGACTTTGTTGGAACCAAGAAATTTGGAATTGAGCCACCATTTATTCCTGTGACCGCCACCACATACCATAGAGTATCTCTGGCATCAGGAGCAGTCGCTGTCATAGCAACGCAGTGTTGCATCAAGAACTTTGGGTAACAAGAACTTGACTTTCTGTCAATTACCTCCATTATCATCCATAACATCTTAACTAAGGACTTTTTGTGCCTGCTTCTTGTTTTCTCTTGTTGAAACACCAGGAAATATAGCATCACTGAATATAGCAGATTTGCATTTATTAAACTGCGCCTTTCCCAAATGAGTCAGATCTGCTAAACGTTCCATTTGCCACATGGGATACAATGTTTTATATGCTTCTTGAAATCCAAGGGCAGATTTTGCATCACCGTCTGTAGACACAAACTTAACTAGAACTTCGTGAAGCATAAACTGTGTCCCAATTTCATATCCCATTTCAAACTCAGAGTGAGGTGCTGCATATGGAATATTCAGAGTACAATCTGCATGACCATTAGGGAATGCAACATTATATCCTTTTTGTCTGAGTCAAGCTCCAGTCCAACACAATTTGTTTTCACACACAGCGGCAATGATATACTTATGATCAGTCATTTTCTTACAAGCTATTCTGACAGCTTGTGAAGAGGCTCGTCCTGGTTTCTCTGCACTAACTATACAAATAGTGTTGTAGCATGCATCTAATGCAATGTTGATAGTGGAAGGGTCTGTGCTGCCACGATCTTTAGTCCCGTCACGCGCCAGTTAACGTTTTTTTCGCCATGTCCTTATTTAGCTCAGTTGTAACTTTTGCTACTCTATTTGCAGTCCTTTGCATGCCACTTCAAGGTGGAGAAGGAATATCTATGGCTGTAAGAACGAGTCTGGCCATTTGTATTTCCCATTGGTGTCTCTTGAAGTCCAACGTGGAATCCCAGGTTGACTGCAGCAGCACTGCAGCCTGGTTTGGTGGATGGAACCCCATTGTACAGCTTGAATTTAGGTGAGATGAAGACACAATTCACACATTATAAGATCATCTGCCAGCCCAAGCCCCACTTACCTTCTTGGTGTATGCATACCTCCATTAGTGGACAATCTGTAGCTGCCTCATGATGTAGTTTTGTCGTCTGATTGATCATTTCCACCACTTTTGTGTTGTTTAATAGTCGCATTCCCTGTAAAATGAGAAAGCAACTTTTTCATGTCGGTTTTAAAAATTGCATACAGGAAATAGCATACAAACAGTTACATCTAGATGTTAAGCTAAGCACCTCTGTGTCGGGCTTATCTTGATCAGGATTGGCAGTTGTCAGATTGTCTTCTCCGAATACTTCCAAGAGGTCGGTGGGACGATGCCGTTAACTGTGCCTGATTCATTTTAGGGGCTTGGTCTTTGGAAATCTTCATACCTTTGTTATTTGGGACATGGTCATTCTTGAAGCATGTAGTTTTTGAATTAATTTTCACCTTTCATGGTAACAGATCAAAAATGTATGTGCTGGTGAAGAGCTTCGGACCCCATTTTTATAAACCTAGGGACAAGCTTACATGTTAGGCACAATTTTGTTATTAATTTTGAAAGTCTTTGATCTCTCAACATTTAATTATCAATGACACAGATCAATGAGATCAATAACCTGGAATCATGAGGGGTCCTAAGGAGCAGGGGGATGTCCAAGATTCCAGTTTTTAATTTACATTTGATTGGCCACATATGTGCAGATATAGTACAAAGCCTGTGAACTCTGTATGGGATCTATGCTAGCAGTTGTGTAGGTGACTTAAGTTAGTTTCTTCTTGCACAGCTTTTGGCAAATTACATTTTTAAAGGATTTCAGAATATACATTTAAATTTCACATTTTCTGTTAAAATTTAATGAAAAATGTAAATGACTACCATTTTTTAATTTTATCAAAAGGCTTGGCAACTAAGCTTGGTTTCATTTTTGAGATTGTGTCAAATATATAACTTGGTTATTTGGGATCAAAGTCTTTCATGGTTTTCTTTCTATAGCAATTTGAAGTACTGTGCTGTTGTGTAGGTAGCCAACATTGGGTAAGATGAAATTTGGATCTGTGACTGAAGAATTTATGGACTGATTATATTGAAAATTTCCTGTATTATTTCTCATTGGCATTGTATTGTTATGGCATGGCATGGCATCAGTGTAATTGTATGCATTTCATGTCTCTGACAGATGCAAGGTTTATTGACAGTTAAATTGCCATATTATTAACAATACTTGACATACATATATGAAACTTGGCACATTTATTCCTTATAGCACTGAAAATATCCTGAAAAATTGTCAACTACAAGTTTTGATTTTAAATATATTTTTATTAATTTTTAAAAAAAATATAAAATGTCCAAATTCCTGTATATTAAAATGTGGACCTAGTTTTGGTATTTGTTGATAGAAAATAATCAGTGATGTGGTTTTATTGTATTAAAACACCAGTTTCCTGTTGCAAAAGTTAGCATGGAGGGATGTTTTCAAAATCTTACATTGAAACTTGATGAAAATGTTTTCCTGGCTCCAAATGGGCAATGCCACATTTGGACTGGTGGCCAAACAACAAATGGGAAATATGGCTTTCATACAAAGATCTCAATACACAACAATGGAACAAGAAACACGTACACAGAATTGCTTGTATTGTTTTTATTAAGAATATAGCTATACCCCAATTTCTGGAATGCAGCCATCTTTGCCATAATAGCTTATGTATCAATATGTTTCATTTATGTTCAGAAAGCCATCAGGCAAATTGTTCTAAAATATCTTGTCTTAGTGAAAACCAAATGTTTTGCTCATGGTACAAATACAGATTGCATACTTGAATTTAAAATGTACAGTAATGAAGAATTCAGAAACTTGTTTATCTTATTTGTATGGTAAGCTTTTTCATTTGTACTTTTATGCATGTATATTTAAAACACCCAAAATATTTTGGTCCCTCCATGGATCTCATCAGGCGGTGGTAGCAAATGTCTCAATATGTGACACGTACTACAGATTTCCCCACTATTCTTTGGTTGTTTTGTTGTTTTTCTTTCAACCAAGTATATCAGTCAGTTTTAGGCATAATGGTTATCTCATTTTGCTCTGGCATATCTAATTGTCCTTTCCTATAGTCAAATTTCCTTGTTTGAGCCAATTTTCTGTACTTGTTATGGGCAAATATTATGTCGCGCTGTCTTGTTTGTGATAATCATATTCCTTTTTAATTTGATCCAAGGACCTAAGAGTTATTTTAGAGAGGCTGACACCCAAATTGTCCAACTTTTTTACCATAGATTTGCCCAATTTGTTGTTAATTCTATGAATAGTTGTTGCACATCTCCCTTCAAAGTTCCTGGAGTAGTTGATATTCTTAGGTAGAGAAACACCTAGTGATTTATTCACAGCCTCACCATTTTGTGTGTTTGTGTCAAGTCTCATTGTCATGAAAGCATTTTCACTTAACTTCATTTTCAGGATTTCTTGTAGTAATTGTTTGTCATTCTCATCCATTTGCAGATTGGTGACTTTGTTGGAACCAAGAAATTTGGAATTGAGCCACCATTTATTTCTGTGACCGCCACCACATACCATAGAGTATCTCTGGCATCAGGAGCAGTCGCTGTCATAGCAACGCAGTGTTGCATCAAGAACTTTGGGTAACAAGAACTTGACTTTCTGTCAATTACCTCCATTATCATCCATAACATCTTAACTAAGGACTTTTTGTGCCTGCTTCTTGTTTTCTTTTTGTTGAAGCACCAGGAAATATAGCATCACTGAATATAGCAGATTTGCATTTATTAAACTGCGCCTTTCCCAAATGAGTCAGATCTGCTAAACGTTCCATTTGCCACATGGGATACAATGTTTTATATGCTTCTTGAAATCCAAGGGCAGATTTTGCATCACCGTCTGTAGACACAAACTTAACTAGAACTTCGTGAAGCATAAACTGTGTCCCAATTTCATATCCCATTTCAAACTCAGAGTGAGGTGCTGCATATGGAATATTCAGAGTACAATCTGCATGACCATTAGGGAATGCAACATTATATCCTTTTTGTCTGAGTCAAGCTCCAGTCCAACACAAATTGTTTTCACACACAGCGGCAACGATATACTTATGATCAGTCATTTTCTTACAAGCTATTCCGACAGCTTGTGAAGAGGCTCGTCCTGGTTTCTCTGCACTAACTATACAAATAGTGTTGTAGCATGCATCTAATGCAATGTTGATAGTGGAAGGGTCTGTGCTGCCATGATCTTTATTCCTGTCACGCGCCAGTTAACGTTTTTTTCGCCATGTCCTTATTTAGCTCAGTTGTAACTTTTGCTACTCTATTTGCAGTCCTTTGCATGCCGCTTCAAGGTGGAGGAGGAATATCTATGGCTGTAAGCACGAGTCTGGCCATTTGTATTTCCCATTGGTGTCTCTTGAAGTCCCACATGGAATCCCAGGTTGACTGCAGCAGCACTGCAGCCTGGTTTGGTGGATGGAACCCCATTGTACAGCTTGAATTTAGGTGAGACAAAGCCACAATTCATACATTATAAGATCATCTGCCAGCCCAAGCCCCACTTACCTTCTTGGTGTATGTATACCTCCATTAGTGGACAATCTGTAGCTGCCTCATGATGTAGTTTTGTCGTCTGATTGATCATTTCCACCACTTTTGTGTTGTTTAATAGTCGCATTCCCTGTAAAATGAGAAAGCAACTTTTCATGTCGGTTTTAAAAATTGCATACAGGAAATAGCATACAAACAGTTACATCTAGATGTTAAGCTAAGCACCTCTGTGTCAGGCTTATCTTGATCAGGATTGGCAGTTGTCAGATTGTCTTCTCCGAATACTTCCAAGAGGTCGGTGGGACGATGCCGTTAACTGTGCCTGATTCATTTTAGGGGCTTGGTCTTTGGAAATCTTCATACCTTTGTTATTTGGGACATGGTCATTCTTGAAGCATGTAGTTTTTGAATTAATTTTCACCTTTCATGGTAACAGATCAAAAATGTATGTGCTGGTGAAGAGCTTCGGACCCCATTTTTATAAACCTAGGGACAAGCTTACATGTTAGGCACAATTTTGTTATTAATTTTGAAAGTCTTTGATCTCTCAACATTTAATTATCAATGACACAGATCAATGAGATCAATAACCTGGAATCATGAGGGGTCCTAAGGAGCAGGGGGATGTCCAAGATTCCAGTTTTTAATTTACATTTGATTGACCACATACATGCAGATATAGTACAAAGCCTGTGAACTCTGTATGGGATCTATGCTAGCAGTTGTGTAGGTGACTTAAGTTAGTTTCTTCTTGCACAGCTTTTGGCAAATTACATTTTTAAAGGATTTCAGAATATACATTTAAATTTCACATTTTCTGTTAAAATTTAATGAAAAATGTAAATGACTACCATTTTTTAATTTTATCAAAAGGCTTGGCAACTAAGCTTGGTTTCATTTTTGAGATTGTGTCAAATATATAACTTGGTTATTTGGGATCAAAGTCTTTCATGGTTTTCTTTCTATAGCAATTTGAAGTACTGTGCTGTTGTGTAGGTAGCCAACATTGGGTAAGATGAAATTTGGATCTGTGACTGAAGAATTTATGGACTGATTATATTGAAAATTTCCTGTATTATTTCTCATTGGCATTGTATTGTTATGGCATGGCATGGCATCAGTGTAATTGTATGCATTTCATGTCTCTGACAGATGCAAGGTTTATTGACAGTTAAATTGCCATATTATTAACAATACTTGACATACATATATGAAACTTGGCACATTTATTCCTTATAGCACTGAAAATATCCTGAAAAATTGTCAACTACAAGTTTTGATTTTAAATATATTTTTATTAATTTTTAAAAAAAATATAAAATGTCCAAATTCCTGTATATTAAAATGTGGACCTAGTTTTGGTATTTGTTGATAGAAAATAATCAGTGATGTGGTTTTATTGTATTAAAACACCAGTTTCCTGTTGCAAAAGTTAGCATGGAGGGATGTTTTCAAAATCTTACATTGAAACTTGATGAAAATGTTTTCCTGGCTCCAAATGGGCAATGCCACATTTGGACTGGTGGCCAAACAACAAATGGGAAATATGGCTTTCATACAAAGATCTCAATACACAACAATGGAACAAGAAACACGTACACAGAATTGCTTGTATTGTTTTTATTAAGAATATAGCTATACCCCAATTTCTGGAATGCAGCCATCTTTGCCATAATAGCTTATGTATCAATATGTTTCATTTATGTTCAGAAAGCCATCAGGCAAATTGTTCTAAAATATCTTGTCTTAGTGAAAACCAAATGTTTTGCTCATGGTACAAATACAGATTGCATACTTGAATTTAAAATGTACAGTAATGAAGAATTCAGAAACTTGTTTATCTTATTTGTATGGTAAGCTTTTTCATTTGTACTTTTATGCATGTATATTTAAAACACCCAAAATATTTTGGTCCCTCCATGGATCTCATCAGGCGGTGGTAGCAAATGTCTCAATATGTGACACGTACTACAGATTTCCCCACTATTCTTTGGTTGTTTTGTTGTTTTTTCTTTCAACCAAGTATATCAGTCAGTTTTAGGCATAATGGTTATCTCATTTTGCTCTGGCATATCTAATTGTCCTTTCCTATAGTCAAATTTCCTTGTTTGAGCCAATTTTCTGTACTTGTTATGGGCAAATATTATGTCGCGCTGTCTTGTTTGTGATAATCATATTCCTTTTTAATTTGATCCAAGGACCTAAGAGTTATTTTAGAGAGGCTGACACCCAAATTGTCCAACTTTTTTACCATAGATTTGCCCAATTTGTTGTTAATTCTATGAATAGTTGTTGCACATCTCCCTTCAAAGTTCCTGGAGTAGTTGATATTCTTAGGTAGAGAAACACCTAGTGATTTATTCACAGCCTCACCATTTTGTGTGTTTGTGTCAAGTCTCATTGTCATGAAAGCATTTTCACTTAACTTCATTTTCAGGATTTCTTGTAGTAATTGTTTGTCATTCTCATCCATTTGCAGATTGGTGACTTTGTTGGAACCAAGAAATTTGGAATTGAGCCACCATTTATTTCTGTGACCGCCACCACATACCATAGAGTATCTCTGGCATCAGGAGCAGTCGCTGTCATAGCAACGCAGTGTTGCATCAAGAACTTTGGGTAACAAGAACTTGACTTTCTGTCAATTACCTCCATTATCATCCATAACATCTTAACTAAGGACTTTTTGTGCCTGCTTCTTGTTTTCTTTTTGTTGAAGCACCAGGAAATATAGCATCACTGAATATAGCAGATTTGCATTTATTAAACTGCGCCTTTCCCAAATGAGTCAGATCTGCTAAACGTTCCATTTGCCACATGGGATACAATGTTTTATATGCTTCTTGAAATCCAAGGGCAGATTTTGCATCACCGTCTGTAGACACAAACTTAACTAGAACTTCGTGAAGCATAAACTGTGTCCCAATTTCATATCCCATTTCAAACTCAGAGTGAGGTGCTGCATATGGAATATTCAGAGTACAATCTGCATGACCATTAGGGAATGCAACATTATATCCTTTTTGTCTGAGTCAAGCTCCAGTCCAACACAAATTGTTTTCACACACAGCGGCAACGATATACTTATGATCAGTCATTTTCTTACAAGCTATTCCGACAGCTTGTGAAGAGGCTCGTCCTGGTTTCTCTGCACTAACTATACAAATAGTGTTGTAGCATGCATCAAATGCAATGTTGATAGTGGAAGGGTCTGTGCTGCCATGATCTTTATTCCTGTCACGCGCCAGTTAACGTTTTTTTCGCCATGTCCTTATTTAGCTCAGTTGTAACTTTTGCTACTCTATTTGCAGTCCTTTGCATGCCGCTTCAAGGTGGAGGAGGAATATCTATGGCTGTAAGCACGAGTCTGGCCATTTGTATTTCCCATTGGTGTCTCTTGAAGTCCCACATGGAATCCCAGGTTGACTGCAGCAGCACTGCAGCCTGGTTTGGTGGATGGAACCCCATTGTACAGCTTGAATTTAGGTGAGACAAAGCCACAATTCATACATTATAAGATCATCTGCCAGCCCAAGCCCCACTTACCTTCTTGGTGTATGTATACCTCCATTAGTGGACAATCTGTAGCTGCCTCATGATGTAGTTTTGTCGTCTGATTGATCATTTCCACCACTTTTGTGTTGTTTAATAGTCGCATTCCCTGTAAAATGAGAAAGCAACTTTTCATGTCGGTTTTAAAAATTGCATACAGGAAATAGCATACAAACAGTTACATCTAGATGTTAAGCTAAGCACCTCTGTGTCAGGCTTATCTTGATCAGGATTGGCAGTTGTCAGATTGTCTTCTCCGAATACTTCCAAGAGGTCGGTGGGACGATGCCGTTAACTGTGCCTGATTCATTTTAGGGGCTTGGTCTTTGGAAATCTTCATACCTTTGTTATTTGGGACATGGTCATTCTTGAAGCATGTAGTTTTTGAATTAATTTTCACCTTTCATGGTAACAGATCAAAAATGTATGTGCTGGTGAAGAGCTTCGGACCCCCATTTTTATAAACCTAGGGACAAGCTTACATGTTAGGCACAATTTTGTTATTAATTTTGAAAGTCTTTGATCTCTCAACATTTAATTATCAATGACACAGATCAATGAGATCAATAACCTGGAATCATGAGGGGTCCTAAGGAGCAGGGGGATGTCCAAGATTCCAGTTTTTAATTTACATTTGATTGACCACATACATGCAGATATAGTACAAAGCCTGTGAACTCTGTATGGGATCTATGCTAGCAGTTGTGTAGGTGACTTAAGTTAGTTTCTTCTTGCACAGCTTTTGGCAAATTACATTTTTAAAGGATTTCAGAATATACATTTAAATTTCACATTTTCTGTTAAAATTTAATGAAAAATGTAAATGACTACCATTTTTTAATTTTATCAAAAGGCTTGGCAACTAAGCTTGGTTTCATTTTTGAGATTGTGTCAAATATATAACTTGGTTATTTGGGATCATAAGTCTTTCATGGTTTTCTTTCTATAGCAATTTGAAGTACTGTGCTGTTGTGTAGGTAGCCAACATTGGGTAAGATGAAATTTGGATCTGTGACTGAAGAATTTATGGACTGATTATATTGAAAATTTCCTGTATTATTTCTCATTGGCATTGTATTGTTATGGCATGGCATGGCATCAGTGTAATTGTATGCATTTCATGTCTCTGACAGATGCAAGGCTTATTGACAGTTAAATTGCCATATTATTAACAATACTTGACATACATATATGAAACTTGGCACATTTATTCCTTATAGCACTGAAAATATCCTGAAAAATTGTCAACTACAAGTTTTGATTTTAAATATATTTTTATTAATTTTAAAAAAAATATAAAATGTCCAAATTCCTGTATATTAAAATGTGGACCTAGTTTTGGTATTTGTTGATAGAAAATAATCAGTGATGTGGTTTTATTGTATTAAAACACCAGTTTCCTGTTGCAAAAGTTAGCATGGAGGGATGTTTTCAAAATCTTACATTGAAACTTGATGAAAATGTTTTCCTGGCTCCAAATGGGCAATGCCACATTTGGACTGGTGGCCAAACAACAAATGGGAAATATGGCTTTCATACAAAGATCTCAATACACAACAATGGAACAAGAAACACGTACACAGAATTGCTTGTATTGTTTTTATTAAGAATATAGCTATACCCCAATCTCTGGAATGCAGCCATCTTTGCCATAATAGCTTATGTATCAATATGTTTCATTTATGTTCAGAAAGCCATCAGGCAAATTGTTCTAAAATATCTTGTCTTAGTGAAAACCAAATGTTTTGCTCATGGTACAAATACAGATTGCATACTTGAATTTAAAATGTACAGTAATGAAGAATTCAGAAACTTGTTTATCTTATTTGTATGGTAAGCTTTTTCATTTGTACTTTTATGCATGTATATTTAAAACACCCAAAATATTTTGGTCCCTCCATGGATCTCATCAGGCGGTGGTAGCAAATGTCTCAATATGTGACACGTACTACAGATTTCCCCACTATTCTTTGGTTGTTTTGTTGTTTTTCTTTCAACCAAGTATATCAGTCAGTTTTAGGCATAATGGTTATCTCATTTTGCTCTGGCATATCTAATTGTCCTTTCCTATAGTCAAATTTCCTTGTTTGAGCCAATTTTCTGTACTTGTTATGGGCAAATATTATGTCGCGCTGTCTTGTTTGTGATAATCATATTCCTTTTTAATTTGATCCAAGGACCTAAGAGTTATTTTAGAGAGGCTGACACCCAAATTGTCCAACTTTTTTACCATAGATTTGCCCAATTTGTTGTTAATTCTATGAATAGTTGTTGCACATCTCCCTTCAAAGTTCCTGGAGTAGTTGATATTCTTAGGTAGAGAAACACCTAGTGATTTATTCACAGCCTCACCATTTTGTGTGTTTGTGTCAAGTCTCATTGTCATGAAAGCATTTTCACTTAACTTCATTTTCAGGATTTCTTGTAGTAATTGTTTGTCATTCTCATCCATTTGCAGATTGGTGACTTTGTTGGAACCAAGAAATTTGGAATTGAGCCACCATTTATTTCTGTGACCGCCACCACATACCATAGAGTATCTCTGGCATCAGGAGCAGTCGCTGTCATAGCAACGCAGTGTTGCATCAAGAACTTTGGGTAACAAGAACTTGACTTTCTGTCAATTACCTCCATTATCATCCATAACATCTTAACTAAGGACTTTTTGTGCCTGCTTCTTGTTTTCTTTTTGTTGAAGCACCAGGAAATATAGCATCACTGAATATAGCAGATTTGCATTTATTAAACTGCGCCTTTCCCAAATGAGTCAGATCTGCTAAACGTTCCATTTGCCACATGGGATACAATGTTTTATATGCTTCTTGAAATCCAAGGACAGATTTTGCATCACCGTCTGTAGACACAAACTTAACTAGAACTTCGTGAAGCATAAACTGTGTCCCAATTTCATATCCCATTTCAAACTCAGAGTGAGGTGCTGCATATGGAATATTCAGAGTACAATCTGCATGACCATTAGGGAATGCAACATTATATCCTTTTTGTCTGAGTCAAGCTCCAGTCCAACACAAATTGTTTTCACACACAGCGGCAATGATATACTTATGATCAGTCATTTTCTTACAAGCTATTCTGACAGCTTGTGAAGAGGCTCGTCCTGGTTTCTCTGCACTAACTATACAAATAGTGTTGTAGCATGCATCTAATGCAATGTTGATAGTGGAAGGGTCTGTGCTGCCACGATCTTTAGTCCCGTCACGCGCCAGTTAACGTTTTTTTCGCCATGTCCTTATTTAGCTCAGTTGTAACTTTTGCTACTCTATTTGCAGTCCTTTGCATGCCACTTCAAGGTGGAGAAGGAATATCTATGGCTGTAAGAACGAGTCTGGCCATTTGTATTTCCCATTGGTGTCTCTTGAAGTCCAACGTGGAATCCCAGGTTGACTGCAGCAGCACTGCAGCCTGGTTTGGTGGATGGAACCCCATTGTACAGCTTGAATTTAGGTGAGATGAAGACACAATTCACACATTATAAGATCATCTGCCAGCCCAAGCCCCACTTACCTTCTTGGTGTATGCATACCTCCATTAGTGGACAATCTGTAGCTGCCTCATGATGTAGTTTTGTCGTCTGATTGATCATTTCCACCACTTTTGTGTTGTTTAATAGTCGCATTCCCTGTAAAATGAGAAAGCAACTTTTTCATGTCGGTTTTAAAAATTGCATACAGGAAATAGCATACAAACAGTTACATCTAGATGTTAAGCTAAGCACCTCTGTGTCGGGCTTATCTTGATCAGGATTGGCAGTTGTCAGATTGTCTTCTCCGAATACTTCCAAGAGGTCGGTGGGACGATGCCGTTAACTGTGCCTGATTCATTTTAGGGGCTTGGTCTTTGGAAATCTTCATACCTTTGTTATTTGGGACATGGTCATTCTTGAAGCATGTAGTTTTTGAATTAATTTTCACCTTTCATGGTAACAGATCAAAAATGTACGTGCTGGTGAAGAGCTTCGGACCCCATTTTTATAAACCTAGGGACAAGCTTACATGTTAGGCACAATTTTGTTATTAATTTTGAAAGTCTTTGATCTCTCAACATTTAATTATCAATGACACAGATCAATGAGATCAATAACCTGGAATCATGAGGGGTCCTAAGGAGCAGGGGGATGTCCAAGATTCCAGTTTTTAATTTACATTTGATTGACCACATACATGCAGATATAGTACAAAGCCTGTGAACTCTGTATGGGATCTATGCTAGCAGTTGTGTAGGTGACTTAAGTTAGTTTCTTCTTGCACAGCTTTTGGCAAATTACATTTTTAAAGGATTTCAGAATATACATTTAAATTTCACATTTTCTGTTAAAATTTAATGAAAAATGTAAATGACTACCATTTTTTAATTTTATCAAAAGGCTTGGCAACTAAGCTTGGTTTCATTTTTGAGATTGTGTCAAATATATAACTTGGTTATTTGGGATCATAAGTCTTTCATGGTTTTCTTTCTATAGCAATTTGAAGTACTGTGCTGTTGTGTAGGTAGCCAACATTGGGTAAGATGAAATTTGGATCTGTGACTGAAGAATTTATGGACTGATTATATTGAAAATTTCCTGTATTATTTCTCATAGGCATTGTATTGTTATGGCATGGCATGGCATCAGTGTAATTGTATGCATTTCATGTCTCTGACAGATGCAAGGCTTATTGACAGTTAAATTGCCATATTATTAACAATACTTGACATACATATATGAAACTTGGCACATTTATTCCTTATAGCACTGAAAATATCCTGAAAAATTGTCAACTACAAGTTTTGATTTTAAATATATTTTTATTAATTTTAAAAAAAATATAAAATGTCCAAATTCCTGTATATTAAAATGTGGACCTAGTTTTGGTATTTGTTGATAGAAAATAATCAGTGATGTGGTTTTATTGTATTAAAACACCAGTTTCCTGTTGCAAAAGTTAGCATGGAGGGATGTTTTCAAAATCTTACATTGAAACTTGATGAAAATGTTTTCCTGGCTCCAAATGGGCAATGCCACATTTGGACTGGTGGCCAAACAACAAATGGGAAATATGGCTTTCATACAAAGATCTCAATACACAACAATGGAACAAGAAACACGTACACAGAATTGCTTGTATTGTTTTTATTAAGAATATAGCTATACCCCAATCTCTGGAATGCAGCCATCTTTGCCATAATAGCTTATGTATCAATATGTTTCATTTATGTTCAGAAAGCCATCAGGCAAATTGTTCTAAAATATCTTGTCTTAGTGAAAACCAAATGTTTTGCTCATGGTACAAATACAGATTGCATACTTGAATTTAAAATGTACAGTAATGAAGAATTCAGAAACTTGTTTATCTTATTTGTATGGTAAGCTTTTTCATTTGTACTTTTATGCATGTATATTTAAAACACCCAAAATATTTTGGTCCCTCCATGGATCTCATCAGGCGGTGGTAGCAAATGTCTCAATATGTGACACGTACTACAGATTTCCCCACTATTCTTTGGTTGTTTTGTTGTTTTTCTTTCAACCAAGTATATCAGTCAGTTTTAGGCATAATGGTTATCTCATTTTGCTCTGGCATATCTAATTGTCCTTTCCTATAGTCAAATTTCCTTGTTTGAGCCAATTTTCTGTACTTGTTATGGGCAAATATTATGTCGCGCTGTCTTGTTTGTGATAATCATATTCCTTTTTAATTTGATCCAAGGACCTAAGAGTTATTTTAGAGAGGCTGACACCCAAATTGTCCAACTTTTTTACCATAGATTTGCCCAATTTGTTGTTAATTCTATGAATAGTTGTTGCACATCTCCCTTCAAAGTTCCTGGAGTAGTTGATATTCTTAGGTAGAGAAACACCTAGTGATTTATTCACAGCCTCACCATTTTGTGTGTTTGTGTCAAGTCTCATTGTCATGAAAGCATTTTCACTTAACTTCATTTTCAGGATTTCTTGTAGTAATTGTTTGTCATTCTCATCCATTTGCAGATTGGTGACTTTGTTGGAACCAAGAAATTTGGAATTGAGCCACCATTTATTTCTGTGACCGCCACCACATACCATAGAGTATCTCTGGCATCAGGAGCAGTCGCTGTCATAGCAACGCAGTGTTGCATCAAGAACTTTGGGTAACAAGAACTTGACTTTCTGTCAATTACCTCCATTATCATCCATAACATCTTAACTAAGGACTTTTTGTGCCTGCTTCTTGTTTTCTTTTTGTTGAAGCACCGGGAAATATAGCATCACTGAATATAGCAGATTTGCATTTATTAAACTGCGCCTTTCCCAAATGAGTCAGATCTGCTAAACATTCCATTTGCCACATGGGATACAATGTTTTATATGCTTCTTGAAATCCAAGGGCAGATTTTGCATCACCGTCTGTAGACACAAACTTAACTAGAACTTCGTGAAGCATAAACTGTGTCCCAATTTCATATCCCATTTCAAACTCAGAGTGAGGTGCTGCATATGGAATATTCAGAGTACAATCTGCATGACCATTAGGGAATGCAACATTATATCCTTTTTGTCTGAGTCAAGCTCCAGTCCAACACAATTTGTTTTCACACACAGCGGCAACGATATACTTATGATCAGTCATTTTCTTACAAGCTATTCTGACAGCTTGTGAAGAGGCTCGTCCTGGTTTCTCTGCACTAACTATACAAATAGTGTTGTAGCATGCATCTAATGCAATGTTGATAGTGGAAGGGTCTGTGCTGCCACGATCTTTAGTCCCGTCACGCGCCAGTTAACGTTTTTTTCGCCATGTCCTTATTTAGCTCAGTTGTAACTTTTGCTACTCTATTTGCAGTCCTTTGCATGCCACTTCAAGGTGGAGAAAGAATATCTATGGCTGTAAGAACGAGTCTGGCCATTTGTATTTCCCATTGGTGTCTCTTGAAGTCCAACGTGGAATCCCAGGTTGACTGCAGCAGCACTGCAGCCTGGTTTGGTGGATGGAACCCCATTGTACAGCTTGAATTTAGGTGAGATGAAGACACAATTCACACATTATAAGATCATCTGCCAGCCCAAGCCCCACTTACCTTCTTGGTGTATGCATACCTCCATTAGTGGACAATCTGTAGCTGCCTCATGATGTAGTTTTGTCGTCTGATTGATCATTTCCACCACTTTTGTGTTGTTTAATAGTCGCATTCCCTGTAAAATGAGAAAGCAACTTTTTCATGTCGGTTTTAAAAATTGCATACAGGAAATAGCATACAAACAGTTACATCTAGATGTTAAGCTAAGCACCTCTGTGTCGGGCTTATCTTGATCAGGATTGGCAGTTGTCAGATTGTCTTCTCCGAATACTTCCAAGAGGTCGGTGGGACGATGCCGTTAACTGTGCCTGATTCATTTTAGGGGCTTGGTCTTTGGAAATCTTCATACCTTTGTTATTTGGGACATGGTCATTCTTGAAGCATGTAGTTTTTGAATTAATTTTCACCTTTCATGGTAACAGATCAAAAATGTACGTGCTGGTGAAGAGCTTCGGACCCCATTTTTATAAACCTAGGGACAAGCTTACATGTTAGGCACAATTTTGTTATTAATTTTGAAAGTCTTTGATCTCTCAACATTTAATTATCAATGACACAGATCAATGAGATCAATAACCTGGAATCATGAGGGGTCCTAAGGAGCAGGGGGATGTCCAAGATTCCAGTTTTTAATTTACATTTGATTGGCCACATACATGCAGATATAGTACAAAGCCTGTGAACTCTGTATGGGATCTATGCTAGCAGTTGTGTAGGTGACTTAAGTTAGTTTCTTCTTGCACAGCTTTTGGCAAATTACATTTTTAAAGGATTTCAGAATATACATTTAAATTTCACATTTTCTGTTAAAATTTAATGAAAAATGTAAATGACTACCATTTTTTAATTTTATCAAAAGGCTTGGCAACTAAGCTTGGTTTCATTTTTGAGATTGTGTCAAATATATAACTTGGTTATTTGGGATCATAAGTCTTTCATGGTTTTCTTTCTATAGCAATTTGAAGTACTGTGCTGTTGTGTAGGTAGCCAACATTGGGTAAGATGAAATTTGGATCTGTGACTGAAGAATTTATGGACTGATTATATTGAAAATTTCCTGTATTATTTCTCATTGGCATTGTATTGTTATGGCATGGCATGGCATCAGTGTAATTGTATGCATTTCATGTCTCTGACAGATGCAAGGCTTATTGACAGTTAAATTGCCATATTATTAACAATACTTGACATACATATATGAAACTTGGCACATTTATTCCTTATAGCACTGAAAATATCCTGAAAAATTGTCAACTACAAGTTTTGATTTTAAATATATTTGTATTAATTTTTAAAAAAAATATAAAATGTCCAAATTCCTGTATATTAAAATGTGGACCTAGTTTTGGTATTTGTTGATAGAAAATAATCAGTGATGTGGTTTTATTGTATTAAAACACCAGTTTCCTGTTGCAAAAGTTAGCATGGAGGGATGTTTTCAAAATCTTACATTGAAACTTGATGAAAATGTTTTCCTGGCTCCAAATGGGCAATGCCACATTTGGACTGGTGGCCAAACAACAAATGGGAAATATGGCTTTCATACAAAGATCTCAATACACAACAATGGAACAAGAAACACGTACACAGAATTGCTTGTATTGTTTTTATTAAGAATATAGCTATACCCCAATCTCTGGAATGCAGCCATCTTTGCCATAATAGCTTATGTATCAATATGTTTCATTTATGTTCAGAAAGCCATCAGGCAAATTGTTCTAAAATATCTTGTCTTAGTGAAAACCAAATGTTTTGCTCATGGTACAAATACAGATTGCATACTTGAATTTAAAATGTACAGTAATGAAGAATTCAGAAACTTGTTTATCTTATTTGTATGGTAAGCTTTTTCATTTGTACTTTTATGCATGTATATTTAAAACACCCAAAATATTTTGGTCCCTCCATGGATCTCATCAGGCGGTGGTAGCAAATGTCTCAATATGTGACACGTACTACAGATTTCCCCACTATTCTTTGGTTGTTTTGTTGTTTTTCTTTCAACCAAGTATATCAGTCAGTTTTAGGCATAATGGTTATCTCATTTTGCTCTGGCATATCTAATTGTCCTTTCCTGGAGTCAAATTTCCTTGTTTGAGCCAATTTTCTGTACTTGTTATGGGCAAATATTATGTCGCGCTGTCTTGTTTGTGATAATCATATTCCTTTTTAATTTGATCCAAGGACCTAAGAGTTATTTTAGAGAGGCTGACACCCAAATTGTCCAACTTTTTTACCATAGATTTGCCCAATTTGTTGTTAATTCTATGAATAGTTGTTGCACATCTCCCTTCAAAGTTCCTGGAGTAGTTGATATTCTTAGGTAGAGAAACACCTAGTGATTTATTCACAGCCTCACCATTTTGTGTGTTTGTGTCAAGTCTCATTGTCATGAAAGCATTTTCACTTAACTTCATTTTCAGGATTTCTTGTAGTAATTGTTTGTCATTCTCATCCATTTGCAGATTGGTGACTTTGTTGGAACCAAGAAATTTGGAATTGAGCCACCATTTATTTCTGTGACCGCCACCACATACCATAGAGTATCTCTGGCATCAGGAGCAGTCGCTGTCATAGCAACGCAGTGTTGCATCAAGAACTTTGGGTAACAAGAACTTGACTTTCTGTCAATTACCTCCATTATCATCCATAACATCTTAACTAAGGACTTTTTGTGCCTGCTTCTTGTTTTCTTTTTGTTGAAGCACCAGGAAATATAGCATCACTGAATATAGCAGATTTGCATTTATTAAACTGCGCCTTTCCCAAATGAGTCAGATCTGCTAAACGTTCCATTTGCCACATGGGATACAATGTTTTATATGCTTCTTGAAATCCAAGGACAGATTTTGCATCACCGTCTGTAGACACAAACTTAACTAGAACTTCGTGAAGCATAAACTGTGTCCCAATTTCATATCCCATTTCAAACTCAGAGTGAGGTGCTGCATATGGAATATTCAGAGTACAATCTGCATGACCATTAGGGAATGCAACATTATATCCTTTTTGTCTGAGTCAAGCTCCAGTCCAACACAATTTGTTTTCACACACAGCGGCAATGATATACTTATGATCAGTCATTTTCTTACAAGCTATTCTGACAGCTTGTGAAGAGGCTCGTCCTGGTTTCTCTGCACTAACTATACAAATAGTGTTGTAGCATGCATCTAATGCAATGTTGATAGTGGAAGGGTCTGTGCTGCCACGATCTTTAGTCCCGTCACGCGCCAGTTAACGTTTTTTTCGCCATGTCCTTATTTAGCTCAGTTGTAACTTTTGCTACTCTATTTGCAGTGCTTTGCATGCCACTTCAAGGTGGAGAAAGAATATCTATGGCTGTAAGAACGAGTCTGGCCATTTGTATTTCCCATTGGTGTCTCTTGAAGTCCAACGTGGAATCCCAGGTTGACTGCAGCAGCACTGCAGCCTGGTTTGGTGGATGGAACCCCATTGTACAGCTTGAATTTAGGTGAGATGAAGACACAATTCACACATTATAAGATCATCTGCCAGCCCAAGCCCCACTTACCTTCTTGGTGTATGCATACCTCCATTAGTGGACAATCTGTAGCTGCCTCATGATGTAGTTTTGTCGTCTGATTGATCATTTCCACCACTTTTGTGTTGTTTAATAGTCGCATTCCCTGTAAAATGAGAAAGCAACTTTTTCATGTCGGTTTTAAAAATTGCATACAGGAAATAGCATACAAACAGTTACATCTAGATGTTAAGCTAAGCACCTCTGTGTCGGGCTTATCTTGATCAGGATTGGCAGTTGTCAGATTGTCTTCTCCGAATACTTCCAAGAGGTCGGTGGGACGATGCCGTTAACTGTGCCTGATTCATTTTAGGGGCTTGGTCTTTGGAAATCTTCATACCTTTGTTATTTGGGACATGGTCATTCTTGAAGCATGTAGTTTTTGAATTAATTTTCACCTTTCATGGTAACAGATCAAAAATGTATGTGCTGGTGAAGAGCTTCGGACCCCATTTTTATAAGCCTAGGGACAAGCTTACATGTTAGGCACAATTTTGTTATTAATTTTGAAAGTCTTTGATCTCTCAACATTTAATTATCAATGACACAGATCAATGAGATCAATAACCTGGAATCATGAGGGGTCCTAAGGAGCAGGGGGATGTCCAAGATTCCAGTTTTTAATTTACATTTGATTGGCCACATACGTGCAGATATAGT
Organism: Margaritifera margaritifera; assembly: GCA_029931535.1. Classification (NCBI taxonomy): domain Eukaryota; kingdom Metazoa; phylum Mollusca; class Bivalvia; order Unionida; family Margaritiferidae; genus Margaritifera; species Margaritifera margaritifera. Next base: position 27,617 of record JAQPZY010000260.1, on the reverse strand, counting down.
ACAAAGCCTGTGAACTCTGTATGGGATCTATGCTAGCAGTTGTGTAGGTGACTTAAGTTAGTTTCTTCTTGCACAGCTTTTGGCAAATTACATTTTTAAAGGATTTCTTAATATACATTTAAATTTCACATTTTCTGTTAAAATTTAATGAAAAATGTAAATGACTACCATTTTTTAATTTTATCAAAAGGCTTGGCAACTAAGCTTGGTTTCATTTTTGAGATTGTGTCAAATATATAACTTGGTTATTTGGGATCAGAGTCTTTCATGGTTTTCTTTCTATAGCAATTTGGAGTACTGTGCTGTTGTGTAGGTAGCCAACATTGGGTAAGATGAAATTTGGATCTGTGACTGAAGAATTTATGGACTGATTATATTGAAAATTTCCTGTATTATTTCTCATTGGCATTGTATTGTTATGGCATGGCATGGCATCAGTGTAATTGTATGCATTTCATGCCTCTGACAGATGCAAGGCTTATTGACAGTTAAATTGCCATATTATTAACAATACTTGACATACATATATGAAACTTGGCACATTTATTCCTTATAGCACTGAAAATACCCTGAAAAATTGTCAACTACAAGTTTTGATTTTAAATATATTTTTATTAATTTTAAAAAAAAATATAAAATGTCCAAATTCCTGTATATTAAAATGTGGACCTAGTTTTGGTATTTGTTGATAGAAAATAATCAGTGATGTGGTTTTATTGTATTAAAACACCAGTTTCCTGTTGCAAAAGTTAGCATGGAGGGATGTTTTCAAAATCTTACATTGAAACTTGATGAAAATGTTTTCCTGGCTCCAAATGGGCAATGCCACATTTGGACTGGTGGCCAAACAACAAATGGGAAATATGGCTTTCATACAAAGATCTCAATACACAACAATGGAACAAGAAACACGTACACAGAATTGCTTGTATTGTTTTTATTAAGAATATAGCTATACCCCAATCTCTGGAATGCAGCCATCTTTGCCATAATAGCTTATGTATCAATATGTTTCATTTATGTTCAGAAAGCCATCAGGCAAATTGTTCTAAAAAATCTTGTCTTAGTGAAAACCAAATGTTTTGCTCATGGTACAAATACAGATTGCATACTTGAATTTAAAATGTACAGTAATGAAGAATTCAGAAACTTGTTTATCTTATTTGTATGGTAAGCTTTTTCATTTGTACTTTTATGCATGTATATTTAAAACACCCAAAATATTTTGGTCCCTCCATGGATCTCATCAGGCGGTGGTAGCAAATGTCTCAATATGTGACACGTACTACAGATTTCCCCACTATTCTTTGGTTGTTTTGTTGTTTTTCTTTCAACCAAGTATATCAGTCAGTTTTAGGCATAATGGTTATCTCATTTTGCTCTGGCATATCTAATTGTCCTTTCCTATAGTCAAATTTCCTTGTTTGAGCCAATTTTCTGTACTTGTTATGGGCAAATATTATGTCGCGCTGTCTTGTTTGTGATAATCATATTCCTTTTTAATTTGATCCAAGGACCTAAGAGTTATTTTAGAGAGGCTGACACCCAAATTGTCCAACTTTTTTACCATAGATTTGCCCAATTTGTTGTTAATTCTATGAATAGTTGTTGCACATCTCCCTTCAAAGTTCCTGGAGTAGTTGATATTCTTAGGTAGAGAAACACCTAGTGATTTATTCACAGCCTCACCATTTTGTGTGTTTGTGTCAAGTCTCATTGTCATGAAAGCATTTTCACTTAACTTCATTTTCAGGATTTCTTGTAGTAATTGTTTGTCATTCTCATCCATTTGCAGATTGGTGACTTTGTTGGAACCAAGAAATTTGGAATTGAGCCACCATTTATTTCTGTGACCGCCACCACATACCATAGAGTATCTCTGGCATCAGGAGCAGTCGCTGTCATAGCAACGCAGTGTTGCATCAAGAACTTTGGGTAACAAGAACTTGACTTTCTGTCAATTACCTCCATTATCATCCATAACATCTTAACTAAGGACTTTTTGTGCCTGCTTCTTGTTTTCTTTTTGTTGAAGCACCGGGAAATATAGCATCACTGAATATAGCAGATTTGCATTTATTAAACTGCGCCTTTCCCAAATGAGTCAGATCTGCTAAACATTCCATTTGCCACATGGGATACAATGTTTTATATGCTTCTTGAAATCCAAGGGCAGATTTTGCATCACCGTCTGTAGACACAAACTTAACTAGAACTTCGTGAAGCATAAACTGTGTCCCAATTTCATATCCCATTTCAAACTCAGAGTGAGGTGCTGCATATGGAATATTCAGAGTACAATCTGCATGACCATTAGGGAATGCAACATTATATCCTTTTTGTCTGAGTCAAGCTCCAGTCCAACACAAATTGTTTTCACACACAGCGGCAATGATATACTTATGATCAGTCATTTTCTTACAAGCTATTCTGACAGCTTGTGAAGAGGCTCGTCCTGGTTTCTCTGCACTAACTATACAAATAGTGTTGTAGCATGCATCAAATGCAATGTTGATAGTGGAAGGGTCTGTGCTGCCATGATCTTTATTCCTGTCACGCGCCAGTTAACGTTTTTTTCGCCATGTCCTTATTTAGCTCAGTTGTAACTTTTGCTACTCTATTTGCAGTCCTTTGCATGCCGCTTCAAGGTGGAGGAGGAATATCTATGGCTGTAAGCACGAGTCTGGCCATTTGTATTTCCCATTGGTGTCTCTTGAAGTCCCACATGGAATCTCAGGTTGACTGCAGCAGCACTGCAGCCTGGTTTGGTGGATGGAACCCCATTGTACAGCTTGAATTTAGGTGAGACAAAGCCACAATTCATACATTATAAGATCATCTGCCAGCCCAAGCCCTACTTACCTTCTTGGTGTATGTATACCTCCATTAGTGGACAATCTGTAGCTGCCTCGTGATGTAGTTTTGTCGTCTGATTGATCATTTCCACCACTTTTGTGTTGTTTAATAGTCACATTCCCTGTAAAATGAGAAAGCAACTGTTTCATGTCAGTTTTAAAAATTGCATACAGGAAATAGCATACAAACAGTTACATCTAGATGTTAAGCTAAGGACATCTGTGTCAGGATTATCTTGATCAGGATTGGCAGTTATCAGATTGCTGTCTGGTTTTGGATATCTTGTCCGATTACTTCCAAGAGGTCGGTGGGACGATGCCGTTAACTGTGCCTGATTCATTTTAGGGGCTTGGTCTTTGGAAATCTTCATACCTTTGTTATTTGGGATATGGTCATTCTTGAAGCATGTAGGTTTTTAATTATTTTTCACCTTTCATGGTAGCAGATCAAAAATGTATGTGCTGGTGAAGAGCTTCAGACCCCATTTTTATAAGCCTAGAGGCAAGCTTACATGTGTTAGGCACAATTTTGTAATTAATTTTGAAAGTCTTTAATCTCTACATTTAATTATCAATGATACAGATCAGTGAGATCAATAATCTGCAATCATGAGGGGTCCTAAGGAGCAGGGGGATGTCCAAGATTCGAGTTTTTAATTTACACTTGATTTGCCACATATGTGCAGATATAGTACAATGCCTGTGCACTCTATGGGGGATCTATGCTAGCAGTTGTGTAGGTGACTTAAGTTAGTTTCTTCTTGCACAGCTTTTGGCAAATTACATTTTTAAAGGATTTCAGAATATACATTTAAATTTCACATTTTCTGTTAAAATTTAATGAAAAATGTAAATGACTACCATTTTTTAATTTTATCAAAAGGCTTGGCAACTAGGCTTGCTTTCATTTTTGAGATTGTGTTAAATATATAACTTGGTTATTTGGGATCAAAGTCTTTCATGGTTTTTTTTCCATAGCAATTTGAAATACTGTTCTCTTGTGTATGGAGCCAACATTGGGTAAGATGAAATGTGGATCTGTGACTGAAGAATTTATGGACTGATTATATTGAAAATTTCCTGTATTATTTCTCATTAGCATTGTATTGATATGGCATGGCATCAGTGTAACAGTTTACATTTCATGCCTCTGACAGATGCAAGGCTTATTGACAGTTAAATTGCCATATTATTAACAATACTTCACATACATACATGAAACTTGGCACATTTATTCCTTATAGCACTGAAAATACTGAAAAATTGTCAACTTCAAGTTTTGATTTTAAATATATTTTTATTAATTTAAAAGAAATAAAAGTGTCTAAATTCCTGTATTTTAAAAATGTGGACCTAGTTTTGGTATTTGTTGATAGAAAATAATCAGTGATGTGGTTTTATTGTATTAAAACACCAGTTTCCTGTTGTAAAAGTTAGCATGGAGGGATGTTTTCAAAATCTTACATTGAAACTTGACGAAAATGTTTTCCTGGCTCCAAATGGGCAGTGCCGCATTTGGACTGGTACCCAAACAACAAATGGGAGATATGGCTTACTTTCATACAAAGATCCCAATACACAACAATGGAAAAAGAAACACGTACACAGAATTGCTTGTATTGTTTTTATTAAGAATATAGCTATACCCCAATCTCTGGAATGCAGCCATCTTTGCCATAATAGCTTATGTATCTATATGTTTCATTTATTATTCGGAAAGCCACTAGGGAAATTTTAAAATCATCTGCCAGCCCAAGCCTCACATAACTTCTTGGTGTATATATACCTCCTTTAGTGAGGAGTCATTCTTTATTTTGAGATTCACGTTATTGTTGTTGAGAAAGCAGTGTGGTGGAAGTGCACATGTAAATTAAGTGTGAAATATGGTCAAAAACTCTGTTTTGATTGACCAGAAAATGGAATCATGACCCCAGTAGGCTTTGATGTGCTGTTATTCTTAACTATGCTGGGCAACAACTGACAAGTCTTGGTGTGTGTAGTGGACGATAATGGCACTGTCACCCCTAGGAATCCTTGTGTGATTGGAACATTGGTCTGAGTTCAGCTTGAAGAAATGCATGTAGGTAATATGTAATAAAACTAATTGTGTTCTGACCCCAGTTGAAACTGGTGCCAGAGACTGATGCTACGTTTTCAAAGTAGACAGATGCCGATTGTTACACTGATTTTGAAATATGGTATTTGATGTGAGAAAATCTGGGCTGGAAGTGGCTGCAGCCTGTGTGGAGATGGATGTTGCAGTTGTAACATTTGCACAGTGTACAGCCTATTATAATCAAAATGTTTTCGTGTAGAGTTCATTATTACTGTAATTGACATTGTACTGGAAATATTTTGTTGATTTTTTCAACAATTTTGAAAAGGCTGAAAGGTTTCTGCTGCATATTCAGTTGCCGTTTACAATACACAGTACATTGCATTGTTTATGATGGTATTGGTGAGAATTTGAAGGTTGCAGATATAGCCATGTTGTTCCTGTAAGTAATATAAGGAATCATTTCATAACGGGCCTATAAAATGTTAAAATATTGAATATTGTTAACTTTATTTTTTTTCTTCTCAATCTATATTTGTTTTTTTAAGAACACTTCAAGGCAGGTTCCACCCATCCCTACTCTGCTTGTTTTCAAAAACTCACTGATGCAAAGCCCTAAAATTAAATAGAACATTTATTTGAAAGCAGTTAGAAGTTTTCCATTATTATAGATTGGGGATCATCTCAAAATGCTCTCACTCTCTCTCTCTCTCTCTCTTAGACACACACACACACATTCACACTCTTCATAACTTCACACAACACAGGATTAAGTCAAGTTAATCACTGTATTTACATAATAAGAAATTAATGTAAAGAAATAAATTTGATAAGCTATTAGGTTCATGTCTTCAGTTATTAGATTCAGATCCATATAAACCATGAGCCATTTTACCTTCAACTCTATTGTCTCAACTATGCACTGCAAGTTCTGAAAAGTTTACTACATGACTTAAACTTTAGAAACTATATTTGTGTTTGCAAAACACTGATGCCATCCACTGATGAAAGTTTTAAAAATTACTAAATGACAATGAAGTCAGATTGACTCAGGTACATATGTATATAAACAAGTCAACCGAACTTCACTTGCCTACGTCAGTCATTGAGGGCATATTGATTTGGTCCAGTCCATACGTACATCCGCACTTCTTTAAGTCTGTCAGTCTTGAGAAGATTTTTGGCAACATTGGGCAAGAACCATTCAATGTATACAAATCAATTTTTGCTAGCATTTTTGTATGCATACATAGATGACCTGATTATATTTTCTGGTCCTGGTCGTTACAGCAATCTTTTATTATTTTTTTTTTACACACTTTAAAACTGTTTGGAATGGGTAATTTTTCAAAAAAATGAAACATTGTTAGCATGATTAAGCATAAACCACTTAAGGCAGAAATATGAAATTTAAGAGTCTATTCATATGTAGATGACCTGTTTAAATTTTCTGAAAATTCCATAAATTTGTTTGTTTATTTAATTATTTATTTTGTACACATTTTTTGAGCTTTGTGGACTTCTACTTTTTGAATGAAAACCTTTGTTACAACGATTAAGCAAATACCACTTGAGGTTGACAAAGGAAAGTAAATGTCTCACTTTTTCACACGTTTATCTGAATAAAGCCGAGACAATAAATAAATGTTTAAATTTTCTGAAAATTCCATTAATTTGTTTATTTAATTATTTATTTTTTACACATTATTACAGATAAACCATTTAAAGTTTATAACTATTTAGGATGAAATTTTATTCAAAATTATCCAAAGTTTTGGATATGAGATTTTCTTCCAATGGTCACACTTATATTTAAATTCTTCAGGTCTCACTGGATTGTTTGAATTTTGATAATCCCCTAATTTTTAAGGTAGAGGGTATGAGCTTTGGATTTATAAATTCACACCGAAGCTAAATCTGTAATTTGGTGTACATTTACTCTGAATTGGGCTTGAAAATGGATTGGTTTGTTTAGAGACTACCTTTGACAGTTGGACTAGCACAGCAGATCAAACTAAAATCAGTTGAACACGTGACAAGCTCACTTCCTTTTTAAACACTGAACATTTAATGTAATAACTACAAATTGCCAATGGAGAAATCAGTTGCTGCAAAAAGTACAAAATGTTATCAGACAGTCTCAGTAAAGAAGGAAAAGTGAAATCAATTCTTCTAAAGGAAAAGCTTAAAATAAACATTGTTAATTATACATTCCACATCAGTGGAAAAATGGAATATACAGACAGTGATAGTTACATCAAGATATTTGTAATCTGCAGATTTTTCTGACAAGGTGATTTTGCACCACGACTGATGATCATTCAGAATAATTTTAAATAGCATTAATTATAAATTTTATCACACCGATTCCATAACAAGCCTGTGATTTTTAAACGAAAATATTAAATACTTAAACATTAGTTACCCCTTTCATACTTTAAATGTAATTATTACTCACATCTGAGTGATCACCCTCTAAGAGGCCACCACTCTTATAAGGCCACTTTCCTGTTGCAGATGGGGTAACATTATAAGTGGGAGACTACTGAAGACTTTATCTTTTTTATATTTTGAATGTTCAGGGGACCCTGACATTCACATCCCTAACATTGAGTTTGCACTGAATGTATTCAGGAACCCATCTTATGGCATTGTTGAAATTGTAGCTTGCTCCTGGGCGGACAAGAAAAGATAATTGGTGGGACCCAAAACTCTCTCCAATTTTTCTGAGTGGGTCTTGGACTGCAGTAATGACTGCGACAGAGGTAATATAGATCATTATGGCAACTGTCACATATTATATGGAAGTGTGTACTGATGGATGCTATCTGTAAGTCTGTATTTAGGATATGTACATGTAAAAGTCATATATATGTATTATATAGTATGGACATACCAAATGATGTTGTATGTCTTTTTATTTAGGCTGCATAAGTGAGCATATCTATCAGACACGTATTTTGTATTAAACAGGCCTACTGCTGGATGTTGTCTACGTCTTTTTTCCGGGTGTTCACAAGTGTGTATCAGTCAGAAAAATGTTGGGCATGTAGCACTCATGTACATGCATTATATGGATGGGCCTACAGATATATGTTGTTTTTATTTCTTATTTACACTTTGTAAGTGTGCATGTCATATATATGGATTATATAAGATGGGCATACCAATGTATTTTGTCTTTAATTCTTTGCTAGGCAGTGTAAGTGTGTGTATCAGCCACATAATTGTATAACATTGGATGTGCCTACTGATGGATGTTGTCCTTGCACCCTTTTAGGCTGTGTAAATGTATGTGGATCAGTCAGGTAATTTTATGATGTAGGACAGGCCTACTGATGGATTTTTTCTGTTATATAGGATGGAGTTACTGATGGATGTTTTCTTTATGTCATTTTAGGCTTTGGTTTTGCGAGTAGTGGTGACTACTTAGCTATCCTAGTTAGGGCTTTAGAGTAGGTCTGTTAGACTTGGATACCAGTGTAAGTGTTAGGTTTAGAATGATTTGGCATTTTATAGAGCTGTGTCTCTTTTGGCATAAAGTTTCCGGTACATTTAGAACTAAAATGTATGGATGGGTCCTGCTTCCAAGAAAGTTTTATATGGGGGGAGTGGGGCAGGTTTCAAAAGGCACCTTATTTGGAAGGAATAGCTGAAAAGGTGTGATTCAACAGTTTCTCATGGAATCTAGGTCTAGGCCTTTTTGATTATATTATTGCATCCATTGATGACAAGGTCATGGTCAGAGTCAATAATACATTGATATTGACATCATCCATAGTGGAATTCTTGCACTCATTCATGTCAAGGTTGAGGTCAAGGTCACATAACAGGTGATATTGTAATTATTCAGGTCAAGGTCATGTAGGATTCACATTTATTGACAGGTCCTGCTTCCAGAAACTTTTCCTTTATAGGGGGAGTGGGACAAGTGTCGAAAGGGACTTCATTTGTTGATAACAGCTAGCCACATGGTCTTTGAATACCTTTATTAGTACATAGATGTGTGTTGTAATTTGATTGGCTAGATCTCTGTGTCTGGAAAGATACTTTATATTGTGCCATGTGATATGCCTGAACCATGTGATAACGCTGCGACTGAGTCGTCTTGCAGATGCAATTTTAAATTAACCAGAAAATAAAAAATTGCAGTTCTTTTTCATCCTTTGACTTTCTCTGCGATCCAAATGATTTCTTTCAATACATGTGACTGATTCCGGTATTGTGGCATTAAGTCTTTCAAATATTTATAAACAGTGTTTGGCCTTTGTTGTTTAATATATTATTTCATAGCATAAAAATCCTGTGCATATTTTGATTCTACTTAGGATCAAAAATGGCATGAAGTTTTGGACTTGGATAGTTCATGCAATAGACTCTCTTTCTAATATAACTGGTGCATTTTTTGGCAATTATTAAAAGTACACACTAGGATTTCAAGACTCTGGATTTTAGTCACCATCACAATGATTTTCATCCTCTGAAATTACAGAATTGGTATCATTCAACAGTTGGTCATAGAATCTATCCCAGAAACCTGCCATCTTCAAAGACTTCCTGAAGGAGCACAGCATCAATCTTTTCGCTGAATCCCATTTTCCAAGAACTTTGTTGTACAGCACATCAATATTCAGAATTTTTCAAATATCCCTCATATCTATATCATATCTCATTTATTTATACATGAGCTTCTGTGTTGCTTGAGAATTAACCCCTTTGTGATGTAGGAAGTTCTTGTTAAGTTGTTCACCATTGAGAAGATGGTGTTACAAATGGAACCTCTGGCCTAGCGATTTGTTCCTTGTTCTACATCTTTCAGTCCTACCTACCTTCTCTACATCTTCCTGTCTTCCTTTTCCTGTGATCAAGGGTGATTGGTTAGCATTATTGTTGAGTAGGTAAGGGTGCACCAGTTCAAAATTAAAGTTAAACAAGAGAGATGACTCGGCACTTTGGCTCTTAAATAAAGCATGCCATATGACATTATGGTTTATTAAGCACAGCTTTTAAATATTAACATTTTGACATGGTTTCAGATATTTTCTAAAGGCAAAATTTAACTGGTCTATAAAAAGTTGGTGACATTGGTCAGTCAGAATGCATATAGATGTATATGCACATTATAGCAGGTGATGCAGATTTGTTTTTATTTATTTACTGGTATGACTGGTGTGTATGTGTGTTTGTGTATCTATTTGTCTAATATAGTGCATGATATTTTCTTAACATTCTCATTCATGCCTATTTATTTGTATTTTTTTATATTTATATGTATGCATTGGTAGATATGTATGCTGGGTATAGTTCTCTTATTACTCGTCCAGATTGATTGATATATGTTAAGAAGAAAATTGTAAATATTAAACAAAATGACATGTTGCATAAGTTGAAAATACATTTGTTGGATTAAGAGGTTTATTGTTTGTACTGAATCTGTTGTATATTCATGTTACTGATATTTCAATTCAATACACATTTATTTATACATGAGCTTCTGTTTTGTTTGAGAATTAATCCCTTTGTGGTGTAGGAAGTTCTTGTTAAGTTGTTCACCATTGAGAAGATGTTATAAGTGGAACCTTTACCCTAGCGATTTGTTTCCCGTTTTTCTTCTTTTAGTTTAGTCCTACCCACCTTCTCTACATCTTCCTGTCTTCTTTCTCTATGATTAAGGGAGTGGTTAGCAGTGTAGTTGAGTGCAGTGGCAGAGCAGAACTCACTTGAATCATTTATACTGTTCTCCTCAAGTCTTCCTATCCCGTCTTTAATTTCCAAATCTTTCTTCTCAAATTTGCCAATATTTCAGTGATTGTGGAGTGAGCTTCACATTCAGAGTAGTGTATAGCAAGCAGTAGTTGCAGTAACAGCATTTAGATGTTATCCACATTAATTCTCAGTTGCCTCCATTTATTTTTGTTTTGTTTTGCTTTTTGTTTCCGTTTTTAGTCCTCGTGGTTATTATTATTATTATTATCAGTAATGTTGCCAACATTAATGTCAATAATAATAATATACAAAATCAACCACATGAAAACTTACTTACAATCATGATTTAATTAGCCAAACTTAAGTCCTTTGTAACTCGCCTGGCTGTAAGGACAAGTGAACTTATGGTATGGCCCTTCATCTGTCATCCATCATGCAGCTGTGTATTTAGCATCTGACCATCAACAATTGCTTGTTATCACTACAAAGTCCATATTCTCAAAATCTCAGATGTGTTAGATTATGAACAAGATCCATGCATATTATTGAGGTGATCTTGCCTCCAATTGTTTAACTTTGTGACCACTCTGAGGCCATATTTCTAATCCAATTTTGATGAAATTTTGAATATATGCTTATGCCATTAAGATTTTGAACGAGTTTGATAATGAACAAGATCCATGGATACAAATGAGGTGAGGATGCATCTGATTGGCTGAGCTTGTTACCACTCTAAAGACCACATTTCTCAAACAATTTAGATTCAACTTGAAATATTTCCTTACATCATTGAGAACTTGGATGAGTTCAATAATGAGCAACATTCATGCTTACTAATTTGGTGACCTTGCATCTGATAGACTGAGCTTGTTACCGCTCTGGAAGCCACATTTCTGATTATATTTTGATCAAATTTGAAATATGGGCTTTTATCGTCTAGAAGTAGGAGACACTAACTACTGCGGAGATTAAAATAGTTTGCATATTAAAGCAAGGAAAGTAACCTATGATCAAGTATAATGAGTCACAGGCATTAGGTCGTGAGTTCTTCCCCTTAAAAAATTTTTTGAAAAAAATTTAGAATACAGGATTCATGGGTCTCAATTGAACAACTGATATAAAGTATGAAAATAATACAACTTAGAGATTAAATTGAAAATCTGTTATTTAAAGCTGAAGAAAAACTAAAATAAAAATAAAAAAATAAAAGTAACTACCAGTGTCATGATCCTGACTTGACAGTCCCTCCACTTCTTCAAACACCTACCCTAGAAATTTTCTGACCATAAAACAATACAAAAAAACAAAAAAACATCCAGATTCTCCGATTGTTGTGACCAGATCACATTTCATTTCATTCATATGTAACAGTACAAGACCTCATTATTTAGACTTCTACTATATCTTCTAGTATTTTTTAGCTTCTGGGCATAGACTAGGCAGCATGTCAATAATGGCAACTTTTGCATGTTTGGTGCTAATCATGGTCAGTTCAAATTTACAGCAAGTTATATGAGACAAATGAAAATTATTCAAGTAATTATATAGAGTGTGGTATATCTAACTACCATGAAGCATCATATTGTGGAGTAATACTAACAAGGTCTTTTTTTAAGGAATAAAATTAGGTCATGGAACAGAGGTTCATTTTCAGTAAATGGAGGGGAAGATGTTTAAAAATCTTATTCCAACCAACCAATCCAATCTTATTTAGCAAAACCTGAAACATTAATATTTTGTTAGACTTAATAAACCATGTTGCAACTATGTACATCGCAACTGTTCTTTCCACTCCACAGTTTCACTAATGTATACATTTTCTTTCACAAGCTTAGTTGTCAGTTGTGCATGCAGGCGAGTGATCTCTTGTTTAACATTAGAAGAGAAGAACATTAACATTGCATTAATCAGAATTTATTCCCCCCCCCACACACACACACACATTTTTGTTTTCTTGTTTACAGTATATTCTGTTCCTTAAGAGTGATGCAACAATTGTAATTGCATTGATATCAGACCCTAACTTTTTCCATGCTGCCTATGGATGGACAGGTCTGTTGATGTTCAGCCTTCTGGTGGATGCAAGATGATAGATCATGACAAAATTCAATATTTGCAACAATGAAACGATGAATTTGACATCACTGATGGAAAGCAAATGTGTATGTCACTCAAATTTAACCTTCAAACAGTGGACAACAGTGTTATAAAGTGTTGTCCATGGATCAACTCCACACTCTCAAAAGAAACATAGTCGAGATCAACAATGACCAAGACAAAGTGTGTTTAGTGCATGTCATATTGGTAGCTGCAGCTCATGCAGAGAAAACCCATACACCAGAGTGGAAGCAATTACAAACAAATATTAGAAGATTGCACTTGACCAAATAAGAGAAGCACAGACACTTTTGAAACAAGCTATTATTTCTAAAGAGACATTGTGTGGAATCCACTTCTCTTATTTGGTCAAGTGCAATCTTCTAATATTTGTTCATAATTGCTTCCACTCTGTTGTATGGATTTTCTCTGCTTTAGCTGTGGACTTCATGAGGTGCAGAAAAAATCAAAAAAGTGTCAGCCCCTCACTATACATGGAACGTTTACCCACAGGTGAGACTTGATCTATTTAATGGCCCTAAATTTCCAGATCACCAAAATCATTTTGATGTAATTACCGATTTTAACACACATATTTAGGATGTGTGTGTTGGGGGAGAAGAATAAGTTGTAAACACAGACTTACTGGTAGTTTCTAACTTTCTGACTCCACTGTAAAGTTGACATCTCAGAGATTTATAGCTCAGAAATGTATCAATGTTACTCATCTATCTTTAAAATTCTAGTGTCAGTTATCAAAGAGGGAACAGCTTAAAAGTTGGACATAATGCTTGTGCCAAATGTATCCTATTCAGTAAAAAAAAATGTTGGGTTTATGCCATATGTTCATTTGCTTGTTGATAGTTCAGCAGTCTTGTAAAATGAACTTGCATATAATCTCCTGTTATTTTGCTTCTTTTGACTGGTATAGCAGTTTTTCTTTGCACCAAAAACTTGGTTTACTCAAGGTAGTGTATCAACAAATCTTTTGATAGTTAGAATGTAAGTTGTCAAAAGGGCAGATCATTCTTTCCTCTGGGCATAACAATTCCCCTACGCCAAAAATCAGAGTTACTCTACCTTTACCAACTGAAGGTAAAGGTACATGCCTTGCTATTTTATGGATTTTCCACAACGGGAAAAACATGTTCATAACTTATGGGATTGAAACATTCTAATTAGTTCAGAAACTTGCTGAAGTTAAAAAGTTTTTGAAAAAATTATTACAAATTGAATTTCTCACTTTTATATTGAATATTTTTTATCATTTCTTTTAAATTAAAAAATTGACTTTTTAACATTCAATTTAATTTTCAGCATTATATCAGTCAACTTGTACCATGATGAGGTCAGAGGTCATTGTTTATATCCTTACACATCTCATTAGCCTCATTTTCATCTTTATTCTGCTAAAAGTCCAAATTTTTATGGCTTTTTCAAGAAATATAGGGAACTTATTTTGGCACACAGTGTACTCCAATTTGCAATGTTTGATCTGGACCAGGGCTGTAAAGTCTAGTGGTTATGATGCAATAAAGTTTAAGTTAGCAATATCTGTAAAATGGTCTTTAATGAGAGGATGGAGATAGAGAACCTGGAAGTGGGTCATCTGTAGTATAACTCTCGGTGCATTTTAAAAGATCACCTGTCTGCTGAGCTACATGTAGTGAATACAGAGAGAATGAAATGTGTAAACAGAGGTGCTTTCATGTGGCTTGGAGAATATTCTCCATGCCTACTTGATATAAAGATATGCTTTTTTATTACATACAGGCGTGTTGTGAAGATCGATTGCAAGTCCAATATTTGGTGCGGCAGGGTTTGGTTCTGGCATGTTTGTCTTCACTTCCCTATACAGCTTACATTTAGGTGATTGAAAATAAGACTTACACACTTTAGCATTATTTTCCAGCAGACTCCCCATTTCATCTCCTTTTCAATCTGCATTTTCGGGGTCATTGCAATGGGGAGATGCTTGGTGATGATACTTTAGAGATGTATTCAATGCATCTGCCATTTGTTCATTATCTACAAGTCTCAGTTCTTCAAAGTCCTGACATTCTCAGTTCTTCAAAGTCCTGACATTCTTTTGTCTTTTTCAGGTATGACTTGGTATTGAGAATAGGCTGCAACAGCTGAAGTGACTTGGATGCACCCTCACAGTCTGGTGTTGATACAAAGGCTCCATCACCATTCTGGCAGCAATTCTGGACTGTGGTGCAACAGAGGTGGTGGGTGAGTCTTCACTTTGCAGAGTAATGCCCTTATTCCAAGGAGAATTACCTCCCTGTAACTGTGCTTTTCTTCTCTTATGGTCATCTTTCATAATTGCATTTAGTACTACACTTTGCATTGATCTGATAGACCTTGGTGCAGCTCTGGTATTTATATGTATATTTTGGTATCCTGTGAGCTACCCTGACAACTAGGCACATCCCTGACACCTTGCAACTACCACATGGCAAGTGTCAGTATTTGTTTATTGCCAAGTCCAGTACCTGAGGACTTAGTTGTATTGTGCATTCTCTGGCATTCTGCAGGGGGTTATTGTGCCCCACTGCCACTAGATTTAATACACTATCTAACCTCTGCATGAGTGATCACTTGCTGTGCTCAGCACATTTGTGTCAACTTTTGGTTATCTAAACATCACCAGTTTCTGACTTTTAATTTGTATTATAATAAAATATTTAAATTAAATTTTGTAAAACATTTTACCAATTTTTTAATTTTTTTAAAACAAATTACATTTACTGTCATGAGCACTTTTTAATTAAATTTTCTCATAGAGATTATTCGAAATTTCAAATTATATTTTACTACATGAACGAATTCCAATAAATGAAAAAGTTATTACAAATTGAATTTCTCACATGTAGGCACATCAGGCTGCACATTTGCACCTTGCCGAACAGCAACAGGGCATCATTTTAAATGGCTACAGATTTGTTAGTAGTGCATAATACTTAATAACATTTGCTAAGTAAGTTTAAAATATGTTTTCTTGAAGATATGTTAGTTTTGACTAGGACTTGGTGCAAAAAGTGTAAAACTGTATGGAAGTTCTTATTTGAAGGGGGGTATGCCTCCTTGATCTCTCATTCAGATACAAGTACTTATGATACAGACCTGAAAATTCACACAGTTGTGGTCAATACTTTAAAAACTTGGACAGGTAACAAAATTCTTTTTTACATTTCTTTTAGATTAAAAATTTAAATGTAACTTTTTAACATTAAATTTAATTTTCAGTTTGATCTGGACCAGGGCTGTAAAAGTCTAGAGGTTATGGGTGCAATAAATTTTAAGTCACCAGTATCTGCCAAATGGTCTTTAATGAGAGGATGGAGATAGAAAACCTGGAAATGAGTCATCTTTTGCATAACTCTCGGTGCATTTTTTAAAGATCACCTCTCTGCTGAGCTACATGTAGTGAATGCAGAGAGAATGAAATGTGTAAACAGAAGTGCTTTCAAGGGGCTTGGAGAATATTCTCCATGCCTACTTGATATAAAGATATAGAAAAAATAACAAAGATATCATATTCAATTCATAACATTTATTAATAATGATATTACATTTTCATGCAGCAGTATAAAATTCATAAATATTTTAATTATCATCACATTAAAAACACAAATAGATGAATGTTAACTTCAAAATAATTCTAGAAAGATTGAAAATGTTCAGAATGTATCTCTCTTAAAGAGTTAGTTGACAATAGTCGACAAGTAAATGTCCTGCCCACAGAATTGTCCATCCTCACATTGAGTAGAAGTGATTTTTAATTGTGCATTCCTTGAGAACTTGTTGAGGGTTTTGGATCCATCTGCCCTTTATTGTAATTTGATTCACCAATTATTTAACTGCTTGTATTTCAAATGTTCAGATATCTTATTATCCCTGCTGAATACATTTTCCTTTCACAATATCTGGCTTCTTTTGACATGTTTGTTTGATAATCCTTTTCGAGTATCCATTTGATATAGTGCATGTTTTACATGCAATGAAAGTTCCACACCAGAATCCTCACATTTTGTCATGGATGATGTTGCAGGGTTGTTATTCAATCTGTGAATGGTTGAAGAAGTTCTACCAACAATATTCCTAGAATAATTCACATGTTTTTGGTAGTGAAACGCTCTGTGATCTCTTAACTGCTTTATATTTCTGAGTATCTGTATACAGTTTCATTTCATCATTTTGCTGATACACTCAGTTTCATTTTCAAAATTTCAAGAAGTAACTCTTTGTCACTTTCATGGATGTTTAGGTCAGTGACTCTGTGCAATCCAAGATACTTGGAATGATGCCACCAGTTACTGGTTACTCCTCCACTACACACAACAGAGTATGTTGCACACCAATGAACAGTCTCCAGTTTAGCACAGCAGAGAGGATTCAAGAACTTTTAGCAAGTGTTTACTAAGAGTAGTCATATTACTGGCAATGCTCTTTCGTTAGCTTCTTTAGAATCATATTACATCTAGATTTTTCATCCAGCCTAAGGGCCTTCTGAGTTTCCAGTTTTTCTACACGAGTTGTTCCAGGAAACATGTCTGAGTTCAAATTTGCCTTGTTCATACCTGTGACATAACCAGGATTTCAAACCAGTAGATTTACAAATTTTGATCAGTAGATTGGCTTCTAAAAAGGTTGATTTTTTACCGGCATAAAATTTTACGTGTTTTAAGGGGATGAAAACAAAACAAGTTCATTTTGTCACATAATATGTAATTTCTCTCATATTATAATAAAACACAAATTTTGAATATGATTCAGATTCAGAATCTGATGGAAAATGTTACAATAATAGTTAGTTAATATGAGCCAGTATATTGTTAATTAAATGAAAACGGAAGAGTTGTACATCTCACAGTTCACTGCAAAGATTTTTTTATAAAATCCACAGCATTTTTAGATTCCTTCACAAGATCACTGTCTGGTGACAATTGGTGTCATTCACTGTGATTGTTAACCTTCACTCTTAGCAGGCTCTCAATAGTTTTCTGATCCAGACTTTCCCTTGAATCACTCTGGATTTTCCGAAGAATGGAGAATGTCCTCTCTGTGTCGCTTTGGAAATGTGGCAATGATAGACAACTACACTCAGTCTGGAAAGAAGGTTCTAACTTAAGTTTTCTGTTGCTGGGTTTCTGAGGCTCGCTGACTGATCTCCAATACTGCTCCAAGCTCATTTCACCCCAAGGAGGAAGTTCCTGGCTTGAAACTTAATATGTATTCCTGAGCCTCATCCTCAAGGGCTTGTTTTTCTTCTAGGTTTGTGTCCAAAAATCTGTTGGCAAGTTTCACCACTGTAATTAATTTTTAAACAAATTAGATTTAGACATGAAATAAACAGTTAAAAAACACATGATTTATAATTTATCCCAACTTTAAAATTAAATATTAGGATAATACTTTTAACTCTCTGATATATTTTAAATATTCATCTTAAAACCAGTCGTGAACAATACAAGAACAATTAAAAGACATCAAATCAAAATACTTACTTAAGTGTTTGTGCCAAAATCATTTTTTGTCGGTCTCTCCATTTTATCTTCCTTCCACGACAGATCGACCGAGTTTTAATCAAAGATTCATGGTCATCATGGATTACCTTTGATCCTTTTATTACTATAAACACCTCAAACAACATCATCGCATTTGGCCTTAAACTCTCAAATTACACAATAAGGTAATCAATTAGCTACTTCTTGTGTACACTTGCTAACAATTTGTAATCCGACTACTCAACCACGCATCATCGCACCGGTCATATCATAGGTCGAACATTTCTGTTTCCCAGTAGACTGGTTCTGGCTGGTTTATCTAATGCATTGATAGAACGCATAAAAAAAATCGGGGTTATTTTTTTTTTTTTTTTTAAATTTTTCCTTGAAATTTTCAAAACCGGTAGATTTCAACTACTAAACGGTATGTGCGGTAGACGGTCTTTAAAATGGTATTTTTGGCCTACCACTGGTATGCTTGTTGCAGTGTCAAAATTGAGCTTGTCCCAAATGAACTGGGTCAGCTTGCTGCTGCACTTTCCACATGGGATCAAGAGCTCAGAGAACATAGTCTATTCCTTGAGACTGATCTTATCATCTGCATCTGTGGTGGCATATTTTATCAAGTGCACCATGTAGCGCAAGCTGACTACCAATTTCCTTTCCATATCATATTCTGACAGTGGGGCAAAGGGCGATAAGTTTGCTGTACACTCTGGATGACCACCTGGACATTGCACATCATTCCTTGTCCCTTCAACCAAGGTCCAGTCCAGCAAAGTTTATTTTGGAAGCAGGCACTTATGATAAACTTCTTGTCAGTCATAGTTTTACATGCAAACCAATAGCTTGTAAAGCATTCTGGCTGGGCTTTATTGTGACTTTCCTATGCATGTCGAATTGTATCTGCCATCCAATTGCAAATGTTTATAGTACTGGTTCATTTCCGTGATTCACAATATCTTTCAATATTCTATTTTTTTCAGCAATATCACTTTTAGTTAATACTGACACATTCCTTCCCACAATATTAGATGTCGTCTGCATGCTGCTTCTGGCTGGGGGTGGCTTATCCATGTTTGTCATAATAAGCTATGCTTTTTGTATTGCATACAGCGTGTTGTGAAGAACCGACCGAAAAGTCCAATATGTGCTGCAGCAGGATTTGGTCCTGACATGCTTGTCATCACTTCCTTATACAGCTTACATTCAGGTGCTTGAAAGTAAGACTTTACACACTTTAGTATTATTTTCCAGCAGACTCCCCATTTTGTTTCCTTTTCAATCT
Source organism: Margaritifera margaritifera (assembly GCA_029931535.1). Lineage (NCBI taxonomy): Eukaryota > Metazoa > Mollusca > Bivalvia > Unionida > Margaritiferidae > Margaritifera > Margaritifera margaritifera. The sequence continues at coordinate 8,102 of JAQPZY010000260.1, read as the reverse complement.
GCATTTCAGAGGCATTGCAATGGGGGGGCATTCTTGGTGATGATAATTTAGAGATGTATTTCACGCATCTGCCATTTGTTCATTATCTACAAGTCTCATTCCTCAAAGTTCTGACATTCTGTGTCTTTTTCAGGTATGACTTGGTATCAGGAATAGGCTGCAGCAGCTGAAGTGACTTGATGCATCCTCACATACAGACGCTCCATCAGCCTTTTGACTTGACTAATAGGGATAACTCGGGCTTCACTCCATTCTGGCAACAAGTGATATTGTTCATTTGGAAATTTAATGCGTGTAAAAAGAAACATATTGCATTCACCGTCTGGATCTATCTATCCAAAAGGTCTAAACTCTAAAGCTACATATGAAATTCATTAATAAGTTGATAATATTTTGTATTTTGTTATTTCTTTTTTTTTCTTTCTTTTTCATACAATATTTATTTAATTTGTGTATTTTAAATATACAGAGACTATTTACAACATATATGCATATTATATGTGTTAAATATGATATAAATCACAAGTATACCAGGGTCACGCTACCAGGCAGAGTGGGCGACTAAGTCGGCGAAAAAATTTAAACTTCGTCTTCTTGTATTAGGAATGCGGAAAAACGACTTCGCCCTAATCATTTTTTAAATATTTTTTTTTAGCTACACCGAGGGCCTGTAGTTTTATGGGTTTTGAGATGCTCCCTCAACCCAGCCAAGTAGTGTTAAGCCCCAAGTGAAATGGATTGCATGTTGCGCTTTGCATGTATTCATATCAATTGCGTCAACAAACAAACTCTTGCACATTAACAGGCATGTGTCTTAATAGCTGATGCCAATTAAACTCTTTGGACCCACAAGATATCGCTGCCCGATTTCCGCAAGTTTATCATTTGATGCTGAAAAGTTAATAACTTGTGTTTCAAAACTAAATCATCTATATGTAAATAACAATTTGGGTTTTAAGAATAGAATCGGTGAAAGTACTTTCTAAATATATTGTTTGAAGATTTTAACTGACGTGCTTCCAATATTTTCTTCATAAAATCAGTTTGAAATTGTAAGTGAACCTGTTAAGGGGTAATAATGGTGGACATCGCTGTGTCTTGGAAGTATGTCTTCATTAGGACTGTCTGTTTTTGTAATTCATTGGGTACAAACATTAAGGAAATTATACAATTCGTAGAAAGCAAAGTTTAACTATATTGTGATAAAAGATTTAGCCTGAAATTAAAAATTTGTTGGTCAGAAACATATTGGACAATTCTATGTTGTCGAATTAATAAGCGCTGTACTTAAGGTCAAGGTTGTTAGCTACATCACACTTTTATGCAAATATAGAGAAAAAGTAGCAAAGAAAAAATATCGAACCTATACACGATGTTATTATAGCACACGTAGACAAATATAAAAGCATATATTTTCAATCATAAATAGGAATTGTTGCAATGAAGCTAGAAAGTGAGAGATCAATGAAGAAAATCCCTGTTTCTAAAAATAGATGCATCTACTTTTAAAAACAATAACAAAAATGACTGTCAAAAAGATTCACATTAATTTAGAATCAGCTCCCTTAAAATGCAATTGGAGAGATGAGATTACTCATCAGTGACCACTGTGGTTTGAATGAATGAACACTATGATGTGAAGGCAAAATGTTCATGTGCATGTTATAGCCTAATATAGGGGTTGTTTCAAACAAATTTCATATGTTTTCGACTGCCATTTTCTAGTTTTCGACTGCCATTTTTAGTGAAGCAACTAAAAAAAAATTAAATTTGTTCTTTAAGTGGCAGTTGCTTAAGTATTTTTGCCTATTTGTAATTGACATTATTTTTTTTTTTTTTTTTTTTTTTTTTTTTTTTCTGTCATCTAGGTAATCCTGTCGAGTTAATCAGTTAAAATTAATTACAATGTTATAGTTTCTGCTATGCTTTTTTGAAGTCATATGGAACCAAAATACATTGCATAATTCCTCTCCATCTAAACCATACACACTTTTAAGTATGAATTGAACCACTATATACGAGTATGATACATTCATTACACTTACAAACTGTTCATAATATACATGCAACATGGAGAAATTTTTCTACTTGAAGATAAAATATTACTTAAAAACTAATGTAAATGCCAAATAATGCATAATGAGAAATACAGGACACGATATATGCACAATGTCATAACCCACACACACACTACATATATACACATATATGCATATACACCATATATGTATATATAATATGTTTTTATGGATAAGCGCACATCCATGCATTACTGGGTCACAACCCATCAACTGGTTTTTGCACAAGCTGCACTGAAGAGAGCTTAAAAACAGGTAAATAGTTACTGGCAGTGTAACTGACTAAATTTGGATAGAATGTGGGGAAAATGAATTTAATTACATGCTAAAATCTATATCTGGCTCAACATTTTAAGGGAACAGAATATTCCAGGTGAACACCATTTGTCAATGAATTTAACAAGATATAAAGTTGGACAATAGAGTATTGCTTGTGACTGTTTCATGATTATAATAAGACTGACAGCATTTAACCCAAAGAACATATTATATATTCTGCTGCGAATAGGAGGTAAAGGTCCAAGAACTCAGGCTTCTGAGAATGGAAGCCTCTTTGGCAAGGGGCCAATTTGAGGAAAGTGTTGAAAGAGTTTTGAGATAGTGTTTGATCCCATTTTATTATGAGGTTTTTTTTAATGGAGTGTATGATTTCACAATTAAAAAACAAAATCGTCAATAGTTTCATTTTGCCACAAATGTGTGCACAACTTTGATTTGGAAATTCCTTTTAGGTATATGTTTTAAATTTACAGGTAGTATGTCATGATGGTTTAAAAACAAACATCTTTAGTAACAGGATCAATAAAATTATTATGCAATTTTTCCAAACTGAAGGAAGTCTAGGTCATATAGTCTTTTTACTTTAGGATCTAAAATAAAAATTTTCACATCTAATTGATAAATGATCTTTGATATAATATTACCGAATATGAAATCAGGATTGATGTTCTAATAATTCTCTACAGACTTTTGGGCAATTTTGGTAAAGTTGGGAAACCATTTAACATGTGCATATATTTATTCAGTCCTAAATTTGGATTAATCAATCCTAAGTTGTAACCCTATCCAGCATGTAGCAAAAAATTTCATTTGGCTAAAATAGTCATCATTTAATAATTTTTTGGACATGTTGGATTCTTAGTGCCTTATCTTACATTCAGTATTAGTGATATTAATACTGCCCTCTTTAAAAGAGTTATAACAAGTAGTCCTAGGCGATTTGGTTCATATTAAGAGTTCCATAACAATGTAAAAATATTATCTATTGAATAACGTCAAGTAAGTATGTTTAGGTAGATCTATAGCACTTGCTGCATACCATACATTTACAACCCTTAATGAAATCTGTTCCTTTATATGTCAAAGACACTTCAGATTTTATTAGCAAATTGAAATCTCTTCCGAAATTCTCAGACCAAATCTTTCCTAGTTACACTTGATGTTACCTCTCTCTACACAATTATACCACACAGTGATGGTATTGAAACTTGTAATACTATCTTCTTAATAAAGATGAAATACACGCACGTAGACTCTACAGACAAAACATTTGTGATTTAATTCAACTTGTGCTGCCTGAAATTAACTTTTTTTCATTTGGTGATACAAACTATATCAAAAGGATAGGTACAGCAATTGGTAGTCCCATGGCTCCTTCTTACGCCTTGCTTGTTCATGGGAAAATCAGAAAATGACTTCTTCGGCGATATGCCTTTTAAAACCAGATGTGTGGCTAAGGTTTCTAGATGACATTTGTATGATCTGGAGTCATCCATTAAAAGACTTATGCTATTTCATAGACTGTTTAAATCCATTTCACGCTACAATTTAAAGGTATTACGTTCAATGTGCCTAAAATAAAGTACCATTTTTGGATGTAGACTGTCGCAAAAATGAAAGTACTGATATAACTACTACTGTACATGTTAGAACACAAATGTTCATCAATAACGTTGAAATATTCTTCATGTCATCCAAAATCATGCAAAGACGGAATACCTTACAGTCAAGCAAAAAGATATGGAAGAGAAGAATTATTTCTGATGATAATGTGTTTTAAATATCATCTCTTGACAGAATTATTGTCAGTCATTTTTTAAACAGAAATTATGCAACTGACATGAATTAAATGCTGCTTTCGAAAAGGTTATCTTCCCTTACACAGCTTGATTCACTAAATGTAAAATCAGGGACAAAGATGACAATATCATTCCTTTCATTACTGGTAGTCTAATCAATGTTTACCCAATAATCTTAGTAAGATTAATCCACAAATATTGGGATCTTTTGCATTTAAATTCGTAATGTCAGGTATTAAAGGCAACTTGAACAAAAGGCAGGCCTACACTTGCTTATAAAAGAACTAAGAATCCTCAAAGATTTCCTTGTTTAGTTCGAATTTAATAAGAAAATCATTTATTGAAGGGTTTTTCAGCTTAAAATGTAACAGACCCATAATTTCGCAATGTTCTTTCATTCTTTCTATGGCTCCATGCTTAGAATCTTGCAATTATACTTGGACCCAAGACTGTTGTTCGTCTTCAGGATTAATCTAACGGCTCCATCTGTTGTCATAATGGGTCATAACAGTAACACCCATTATGACAACATGATGGTGTTTGGAATTATAATAGTTCCAACCTGCCATAAATGCTAACATCTTACCCTTTATTTTGTAACTTGCACTGTGCTAACATTTGTATCTTCCTGCGATGTTATGTATTTTTTACCAGACTAGGGTGGATTAACATGCCAATCAAATCAATTGTTCACAATGCAGAGAAATGGGAAATCATGGCAATCTTAGAAAATGCTTAGAAATGGAATGTTGACGTTATGTAATATTGAAAATATGCACTCAGGAGTTTGAAGAAATGAAATAATTCATTCTTCTAATAACACGCATTTCAAATTTAGAACAGAAATTATTGGCAGATGTAAAGATTCAGTCTGGAATGTATAATCCTATACACACAGAAAAATGCCAAAAAGAACAAAGTAAATAAAATTATACATCATATACTCAATAGAAAACTACATGTATAGAATTTATGGTGGCAGTATTCCCCTACATATTGGACAGTGACCCTATTAGTTTACATTCACTGGGGGGGTTAGCCCAGCCTATATTGGCAAGCCAATATCATATGCCCGACAATTATTAAAATATGTGTCCCGGTCCACACTTATTAAGTTTATGTAGCGATGCAGAGAACATTACAGGAGAACAGGAAACCAGACTTAATGGGTGCACGGCGCATCATGGAGAAAAAAGTGTACACGGGGTCTGCTCTACAGTTTCGCATTTTGAATTGGTTTGTTTAATTTTCTAAAGAAAGATAATTTCCCAGATTTTCAATCACTGGTTATCCTGGTTGATTATCAAACAGGACCTTGTAATATCTTAGGTATTGTTAAAATAACTTTTAATTCTCTTCATTTTGATGTATGATCATATACATTGTTGGGTGCAATCATGGGTCTATAGGCTATAAGAGCTTGGCCTTACTAACTTCAGATGTGCATCTCTCAGAAAGACTGCTAGCTCCACCTTGGTCATTTTCACTTCCTGGATTTCAAAGATAAAAAAAAAAAAAATTTATTTAGAGAAAAGAAAAGAAAGAAAAATAAAAACAGATAACCCTTTGTTTACTTTCTGTCTATACTTACAATTCATTATCATTGCACTTTCAAAAGGCTGGTATTGTCTAAATTGGCAAAATTAATTTCCTTATTTTATTTAAGCTGCTAAAGTGAGTGTGCTTTGCGAAGAGTTCATGGTTACTTTTTTTCGAGCACATGGGAGCAGCCATTTTATTCAAACACTGTGTGCTTTAAGATAGTGCATATATTTTACATAACTACCACATGTAAAGAAATTGTCAGTCACTGTACAATCTGAGTTGCTTAGAGGTATGCCAACATTTTGCTGTCCATTGAGGATGTTTGTCGAATGCAAACAAACTTCACCTTTTATCACCAGGTCCCTATCTTCAGAAGTACATAATAACTGTAGAGTCGCTAACCACAGAGAATTCGGCTCCACTTTCACTAAGATGGAAAATACTAGTTTTCTGCGGCCTCCAGCGAAGCACCTGAAAGATTGTGACACCATTGTCCCAGTGAAAACTGTTTTATAATTAACATGGGTTGATATATATGGTTATGCTGATGATTGTAATTCTATCTTACGAAATATTTTGTAAACTGGGGATACACTCCTGCATGAAATACATGACTTTTGAATATGTCCATAATATACAGTTATGTACTTCACCTATAAGTCGAGTCCAACTGCAAATAACATAGACCCTGATATGATGTTTGCAATAATGTGGGCCTACAGATTCAGGATCTGTGTTGTTTGTTTCTATTAAATTACTTCTAAAAGAAACTGCATAGACCCCGATCTGCCAGCGCATTATGCGAAGAGCAGATCTGGGTCTGTGGCAGTTGTGAATTTGGGTTCAACATATAAGCGAGTTTAGACGGTATCTATAACAAATATCCATGCGTGGTCCGTTTTCATTAAGTATTAAATGACGGAATATTTTCAAGGTTTTCCTTCAGGATTAATCGACGTTTATTCAAACATCTTGTGTGGAAAGAAATGTGTATATAATATTAAATCTTGCGGCCCATAAACTATTTGATCTCAGACAATTAATATTACCCTCCTTTTTGTCTGTAATGTTTAATTGTACGGTTAACTATCATGTGCAATACCAACGAGGACTTTTCTTCCAGTACATAAACAGATAAAAACGTGATATTCCAAACTTGAAGAGTAGACTGTATGCAAGAAATGTACTGATGGAATCTGTTGCAAATATGCACACCATTATTTGCAGATCTTGTAAAGTAGCTGTGAAAAGTTGTCCTGCCGCTGGTCAAACGCCAGATATACGCTTCAATAATAAGATACTTCTTGTGACTCTCGTTTTTTAACTCCAAAAATAAAAAGAGTATGAAAAACTGGAAAGCAAAGCTATGGACATTATGCTAGGAAAAATGTATGTGATCATGAGTAAAAAACATTGATCTAAGAACACCGGTGGAATTTTCTAAATTAACAAAATCAAAGTAGAATTAACAACCTATATAGATGATCAATTAAAAATTCGCCTATTCTTGCCCGATCTTTTCACTGTTTTCCAGATGGAAGTTATGGTTTGCTGCAAAGAGGTCATATGAAGTTTGTCAGTTCAAAACTGCAATATTTTGAAGTAAGTACATTTTCTACTAGGCAACATCCACATACGATCACAACATGACGATCATTTTTGAACCTGTGATCTGTTTTCGTCATTTTTGACATCATGGACGTCACAGTCTTGACATTTTTTAAAAAAGAAAGGGTCCTGGCAAAAGAAAATAATAATTACGAAGCTTTGCCCCACCGCCGCCCCCCGCCAACCTTTTCCAAACCACAAAGCTCCTTCCCCCATACACAGGTTTGAACCTGAAGCATGTGCTTGAAGAAATGCTAATAATACCTTATATAAGAAAGAACATCGGCCATAACATCCCCCGAGCGAGCCGCGGGACTTGGTTGAGTGAGCAGATTTACATAAACCTCAGACAAGTACAAATTTATCAGTAACAACCGTTTATAATCAACGGCTATCAGAAAAGAGAGATCTGCCTCAATAAAACAAAGCAAGATTTAAAGAAACGTTCCACCTATCAAAAAACTGATGTGCTTCCTACACTCCGACTACCTGCAAAAGGTAACACTGGGATTTTATCCTTTTCTTTCCTTTAAATACAGGTCCTAATGTTCAAAAAATGAATGTTCATTCCTCCAACTGTGATAATCAAATGTTCACAATCAACACAAGAGTGTATTATTTCATAAATATCATAACAGTTACCCCCAGATTTTAACTCAAATGTACACGGTATTTACATGTGTGTATGTAATCGAACGCAATGTTGATTTCCATTATACGCAGGAAGAGACGTTTATTTTGGTGACAACCATCTAAGCAAAATGCGATTATGAGCAAACTACACAGTCTCCTT